>JAODAL010011608.1:0-99173 GCA_025379985.1 Phyllomedusa bahiana | reverse complement strand
TGACTTTTTCCGGGGCACAATCCAAAAGAAAGAATTTTAACACCTTAAACCCACAGGTTGAGGGAGCACAATATTGGAACCGCGGGGGATTTCCCGTCAAATTATGATTTCCAAAGATAAAAACCACAACGGTTTCTGCAATACCCCACTAGGAAAAGAATTTCTCCTGTCATGGGGTCCTCTTGCCCTCACCTGTGTCCACCCCAGAAAAAAAGGTGTTTCCCAGACCAAGGCCATAACCCCGCTTTGGTCGACAAGAACCGTAGGCCCCAGCCCCTCGTTCAAAGAATGACAGTCTCCGAAAGCAGTAATTTTTTCTACTAACGGTTCAACCGGTGCCTTAAATAGGTAGTCTGATTTTCCTCGCTTTTGATCTTTAAAGGCAAAGACTTGCCCCCTAATACTTCTCCACCTTTCCTCCTTTCAGGTTGGAGAGACTTGTTTGTATTACTTCTGTTTGTTAACCTTTGTTGCAATGGTTTCTGATTCTATACATTATTACCTGTTTGCATTTATTCCTGTTTCTTTACTACCATGTACTGCAGTACTGCAACCCCACTCTCAGTATAATGTTATGGGAAATACAATTTCACAGATGGGCCTTACGTAACGCTACCCACCTTTCACAATGTCGATGGATTTATTTCATTTAAATGTAATGGCCTTAATTCTCCTTGCAAAAGGTCCAGCATGTGGAGGGACATTCTTCGGTCAGGTGCTGATGTCGTATGTCTACAGGAGACTCACATCTGTAACACTGACTTATTTAGACTCAAACATAAAAAATTTCCCTACTCTTTCCATTCGACACTAGAACAAAAAAGCAGGGTACTATCTTCATCAAGGACACATTTGCGTTCAGTTTTCAATCAGTCTATTATTGGTACCAATGGTAGATATGCCCATCTTACAGGGACTTTAAACACATTAGAATGCACGATAGTGGCACTGTACGCCCCTAAAACGCGTCAGTTAGCTTTTGCTAAAAGAGTCCTGGCTACAGCCAAAAAAATACAAAAAGGGAACTTAATAATCTGCGGCGATTTCAACGTAGTAATAGATAAATCCAAAGATAAATCCGGAGGGGGCTCAAGATTCAATCCTGAATTAAAATCCCTCATCTTAGAGGAAAACCTACACGACCCCTGGCGATACGCCCATCCAGAGGAGCGGGATTATACCCACTATTCAGCGCCCAGAAACACCATGCGAGGGTTGACTTTTTCCTCATCAATAGACAGACACTTCAACTGGTCTCCAGCTCCACTATAGCACAGAACATGGTCTGACCATGCCCGGTCCTTTCTTAAAATTAAGGACAAATTTTTCCTCCCCATCGCACCCTCTGTGGCGTTTAATAATTTTCTGCTTAATCTCCAAAAGTATTGTCGAAATTTCCACGTCACTAACAGATTATTTTTACAACAATGCCCTACTGCTCATCGACAGAAACATTATGGTGTGCTCATAAAGCATACATCCGTGGCATACTCATATCTATCGCAGCTAGGGAAAAGAAACGTAGGAACATAAAAATAAAGGAACTCCTAGATAAGATTAAAACACTTGACTCTCAATTTAAGAAGTCCCCTTTACAAACTATCAAAATGAACTGCAAACGCTTAAAAACCAATTGAGTGGTTATACCCCCTCCAGCAATATGAGACACACCTGAATAGGTTTAAAGTGGAATTTTTATCTTTAAGGAGACAGACCCCAAATAGGATATTAGCTAAAAGAGTCAAAGTGCTCCAAGCAAAGACCGGATTTCATACCTTAACCACCCCCTCTAAATCTAAAATTTGTGATTTCCCCGGGAAATACGGATGCTTTTGCTAAATACTACAGCTCCCTTTACAATCAAAGTTCAGACCCCACAATCCCTCCGGTAAGAGATCAGGACATAGACGCCTTTCTACAAAAAATTTTTCCTTCCCCCTTTTCCCTTGACCCCGCCCAAATTGGCTTCGATCAATCCCCCCGTTACAACTCTAAAGTTAAAAAAACCCAAAAATCTTTTAAAAAGGGTTAAAAAATTCCCCGGGCCCAGATGGCCTAAAAAACCCTTATACTAAAAGATTTTTAAATTCCCTTTTCCTTTAAAACCAAACCTGACTAAAAACTTTTCCAACCCCATTAAAAAAAAAGGAACCCCCCCGGAAGAACAACTAAGTCCCAACAATATCTACCATCCCAAAACCGGGGAAACCGACAAAAACCCTTAGATTTCAAATTTTCAACCCATCTTTTTAAATTAAAACTCAGATATAAAAGTTTTCTAAAAAAATTTCCCTTGGGCAGATGGGACTTAAAAAATATACCCCCCACTTTAATTCCAAAGATCAAGTGGGCTTTGTAAAGGCGGGCCAAATTTAGAGACGGAATCAAAAACGAGTCCTAAAAATTCTCCCAAATCCATCAAAAGCGGAAATTCCCCTTTGCTATTCTCTCATTAGAGGGCGAAAAAGGCCCCTTCGCCCAAATTTTAAATTTGGGGGCTATAGGGAAAAAAGTATTGCTCTTTTTTGGTTTCTTGGGGTAAATTTTATCTGCCAATCTTATCCTTATTTCAAACCCCCTTCTGAAAAATTCTTTTCGTGGGGAAACCCTTTGGGGAAAAAATTTCCCATTACAAATTTGGCACTAGGCAAGGGTGTCCCCCCCCCCCCCCCCAATTTTAACCTTTTCCTAAACCCAATTGCTGAGCATTTTAGAAAAATCCAAAAACTTTAGGGGTAAAAAATTGATAAAAAACGAGACCCAAAAAATCATTTCCTATCCCTTGACGACATACTGATAATGCCCACAACAACCCGGAAAACCCTCACCCCGGGGCACAAATTGACCTTCTAAACAGAAAACCCCTCTTTCCCCTTTAATTAAAAATTTGAATAAAACCCAAAATCCATCTTTTTTACCAAAAACCACTGCAATCCCTCCCTACGAACACAATTTCCCAAACTTAAAATTTATTGGGGCGAAAATTTTGTCCCGAAACCGGGAATCAACATATATCCGATTTTACAAATATTTAATACTTGACAATCTGGAGTCCATTGCCACCTTTATAATTTAATTTAAACACACAGACTTACCCACATTCTCTCTCAGGGGTTAGCACGCAAAAACCTAACAAAAATGTTACTTTTACCCAATTTCTAAAAGTGGCAAGGTCCTTACCATTCCAATTTCCTACACCCTTGTTGACCAATCCCAAAATCTCCTTTTTAAAATTTTTAAAAGGCGATCAAAAAAACCCCAAAAATTTTCAAAAACAGTACTTATACGGGGAGAAGTTCGGGGGAAAGGTTTATCGGCCCCAAACCACTGCAATATAACCTACATCTTTTTTGGGGACCCCTTTTTTTCTTTTTTTGGAACTCTCCAAAAAACCACCATTGGTCAACTTTGGAAAATGCATTAAATCCCAGAGGCCTTTTAAGGCCCTTGCAAAAATTGCCAGGGCTATGGGGATTCTCCTAAAAAAAAAACGTATTACTTACTCTTACACATGAGCAGAGGTTGGTAAAAAACCCCATGCGCTTCCCAAGAAAAATTAGTAACAACCCGATCGGGCGTCATTCCCCCTTCAGTTTTGGGAAAAAATTATCAAAAACCCGATGCCCCGATTAAACAATGGATTCACCAGGGAACCCCGAGATAGGAGAAATATTCTAAAAGGGGCCTTTTTAGACAATTTGAAATTATAAAAAAAACCCCAAAACCCGGGAGAAAACCAATTTTTTCTAATTTTTCAACTCCCGACACCCTTAAACCTGGTTCCCCCTGGACCCCCTTCCTAATTACTTTGTAAAGAAATTTCCCAAAAATGTTTTTGCCAACTTCCCCCTTTTTAAATTGCCTTGGCTGGGCCTTTTCAGGGATTTTTTTTGGTAGCTTGTTGCGTAGGGATTTGTTATCACCGGATCATTCGAAATTTGGTTGAAATAGACTTGCCCGATTCCCTCTTGTACATGGAAATATTTTTCCCCAAAATTTTTAAATCCCCCCTCCCTGGTTTTTTTTACCCAAAGTTTTTACCTTTGTGATTTTTTCCTGTTATGTTTTTTTTGGAAAATTAAAAAAAATTCTAATGAGAACAAAAAAAAAAAAAAAACCTCCTACAGACCGTCCGGGCCGGGGTGTTTTGGGCCGGAAAAATTTTTCCTTGATGACGTTTCTATTTCCTCTATACTAACCCCCAAAAATTCAGCATGCCCAAATCTTCATTTCCGAGAGTTTTTTTAAACCCCGATATCAGCCAAAAAGCCCCCCCCTTGGACATATCACACGAAGCCGGGGAATACAATTTCCCTGTAATAAGCTTCTAGGTCTAAAAAAATTTTTTTTTTGGATCCCTCGAAAACTGTCCCCCGGAACCCCCCCCCCTCAGCCCCCATAATGTTAGCCCCGGGGCCCCCCTCGTTCCTTACTAGGTTGGCCAAAAGTTTCCCCTGACTTGTTGCCTAACAAAAAAATGGGGGGATGGGTTTGGGTTTCCTGTAAAAAAGATCTATGCGTTTTTTTTTTGGAAATCAAAATGCCCTTTGACCTCTATCCATTCCCTCTTATTTTTCCCCCCTACCCCTTGAACTAGGGAAATTAGTATATGAGATTTTAGAGTTGGGAGTTGATTTTTCCAAAACTTTGGGGTCTCAAGCTTTTTTACTTGCTGCCGTAAAGCCAGGGTTTTTTTCCCCCCTTTAAAAACCCCCCCTTTTTTTTTCCCCTATCCAAACAACCCATGGGGTTTCTATGGTGCATTGTTTTTTTTGAAAATTCCTCCCCCCATCGTCTCCCGGAGCCCCTAAAGTGCCATCACTCAACAAGCATTGGGAAAACGCCATAGTAAAGTCAGTTTCCCTTTTGGGTGTAAGGGCGCCAATGAAATTTTACTGGTGAGGATCCCCCGAAACACAAAAACCCCCCCCCGGTGGAATCTAAACCCGGGGCCCAACAGTTTGGGCCGGGGGTTTTGGGCCCAAAAAAAAATCAAGCCGTACCCCTGACAAAATAAGTTTAGAGAAATGCGGAAAACCCGCCCCCTCCGTGGGTTTTTCTATCCCAGACATCTTCGAGCCCCAATTAAACAAAATAAAACTAATTAGACTCGTCCCCCCCTCCCCACTACCCTCTGGGGGCCCGGGCCTCTTTTCCCAAACCTCCATCTCAACCATTACACAGTTGAAGTCCCCCCCCCACTAAAAACTTTGTTACCGCCCCCCTTTTTAAATAAGCCTTAAAACAAACTTTGGGGAAAGAAACTTTTGTCCCGTGTATTGGGCGCATAAACGTTAATTGAGGGTAATCACTTTGACCCGAAGTTTCCACCTGAAACCCCCCATTTTCTGCCCCTCTTTCATCAGGGCCCCTGAAATCACCCCTTTTAGGGAGAATTTTTTGTTAAGCCAAAAAAGATCACCCCCCGCCCCTTTCCCCCCCACCTTTTGGGGCCCCGACCCCTCACTTCCCCCACCCACATTTTTTTCATTCGATTAAAATCCCCCCTATAATGTGTTTCCTGCAAAAAAGGGCCCAAGTCTGGTTTTTGTTTCTTAAATTTTCCTTTTGGATCATTGATCTTTTTTTGCGGTTTACGCACCCCCTTTACGTTTCCCAAAATATAATGGCCCCAAGGCTACTGAGGCCCCCCCTTTTAACCTTTGGGAAACAGTCGCCCACACTAAAAAGGGAAAAAAAACCAAAAGCACGTATTTTTCCCCCCCCCCTTTTAAACCCAAACCCCAAAACCCAAAAAAAACTCTAAAACCGACAGGTCTCCTCCCTTTTACTTAAATTACTTCTCTTTTTTTTCACCGGGGAATTAGCCTGAGGCCAAACCAAAAAACCTCATCCCCCCTAAGAACCCTTTAAAAAATCCCCCCCCACTTTACACCCCCCATATTGGGCAAACTCTTTTAAATTTACAACCCTTTTAACCTTGCCTCCCAATTTCCCCCCCCACCCGAAAGGTTCCTCCCCAGTTTCTGTCCGTTCCCCCCCCGAAACTTTTTTGCCGACCGCAAAATTTTTCCGACAATAGATGTTAGTATAGCCAAACAGGCAAAATCCCAAGACATATAACATCAAAACACTAAGGAAAAACCTTAACAATTAGAGAGGGGAAGGGGGGGGGGGGGGGGGGGGGGGGGGGGGGGGGGCCGGGGGGGGGGGGGGGGGGGGGGGGGGGGGCAAGGGGGTTTTTTTTTTCCTCGGGGTTCGGTGCTTTTCCCCAAATTTTTTTCAGCTAGTGTCAAATTTCTTTGGGCAGATTTTGGTTTGCTCGCACACGTTTACTTTTTCTTCCATGGAATAAATTTTTTTTCTCCTAGACGTGGGTGAAAGTTTTCCTTTTTTTTGAGGAAGACCCTCCAGAATACTCTGCTGCTTCTCCGGGGTTTTGACATAAAAACCAACTGCCCTTGGTTTGTGAATAATTCCCCAAATGGCAGGATATTGGAGAATTTAAAACAATTTGACGGGTTGACCCCGGGGGGTGCAAAAAGTCAAAATTTTTCTTCCCTTTCTCGATACCTCTAAAGGGGTAAATCCCCGAAAATAAGGAGCTTTTCGCCTTTGTATGTTTTAAAAAGGATTTGAGCGCCCCATTTAAACCTGCAAGATTTTTTCTTTCCCGAGTAAATTTAAAATATTTCACAATGACTGGTCTAAAGGGATATCTGCAGACCTTCCCTTTTGATGGGGACTTGGGGGGACTGATTTTTGTGCGCCTTTTTTCCCCCTTTTTGAATGTTGCAATTTAAGAATTTTTGGGGTTTCCAAAGCACATAGGGTTTTTTTAGACTTTTTTTCGGGAAAACTTTACTGAGGCCCAAAAAAAGCGCAAATTATTTTCGAGATCCCCGTTCTCCAATTTCCCCCAAAATTTATTTTGGGAAAGGGAAATTCAGTTCTCCCCAACTAGCCTTTTCAAGATTGTTTCCCGGGCCCCCCAAAAGTCCTCCTCCGCTACAAAAAACCCCCCCGCTCCCTCCACTCCCCCAATTGCAAGGTATCTGTGAAATATCTTTTTGTCACCCTGAAACTGCAGCTTTCCCCTGCCCGCTTCCCCTGAATAGAAATAAAAAAACCCCCCCAAGCTGCCATAATGTCTGGGGCCAATAGACGTGGGCCCCTTTCCCAAACCCCCATTTGGGTTTTGCAGGATATCTCTAGCCCTGGAATTTTCTCATTCAGGTCCCCCTGATGTATGAGGAGGTCTTCAGCTCCCACCTCTGCTTCAGGTATGCCTGCCTTTGTGGCCTGGGACTCATGGGCTGGGTGCTGGGTGCCTCTGACCTGTGATTCCTGGGCGCTATCTCCTCCTGAGGTTGCCTCCTCTCCCTCTGGTGTGGCCGTGTTGGATCCGCGGCCGCTTCTAGTGCCGCATGGCGGTTCGGGTGCCATCTTGGAATGGCTGCCGGCAAAGGCTGGAAGGACCGCTCGGTCTCCTGGGCTCCCCGCTGCTCGTTTCTTCCCCGCTCCGACACCGGAGAGTTCACGGGGTGTAGAGGCTCTGAAAAGTGCCGTTCAAGTTGCGGGTATGACGCGGGGATCAGCCTTGGTCGGGCGGCGCTGTGAGGGAGCTCCTTCTGCTGCTTCCTCACATGCGTGCGCCGGAACCGGAAGTCGACATGTCAATTCTTGAAACAGATCCGAAAGACGGATCCAAAAGACGCAGTGAGACACACATCGGCGATCACTTGTGTGAACGCCGATGCGTGTTTCTAATAAAAAGCAATGTAAATCACACTGCTATTTATTAGATATGTGTTTGGGGTCCGACAGATGGATCCAAACACGCAGCTAAAAGCGTATGTAAACACGGAGCAAACACGCCATGTGAACATACACTTACAATGCGACTCATTTATCATAGTACTGATTGATGTAGCACAGGTTTAGATTGTCTAGTCTATCTTGACACCATAAAGTTGGCATACTTTGTGTCACTAACTGCGCCAACATTTTTGCAGTTTTTTGGTACATGCCACGACATTCCCCTTTCCCTCTTACTGAGACCATACCTCTTTTGTCGGACAAATCACGGAAGTGTCTAGAAACTGTCTAACACACATATTAATATCAGTGTACTGTATGTAGTCTCTAGCAGCACAGCCAAATCAATTGTTTAGCGATGCAAAGCCTTCAGCCCCCGAATCCATGGAGCCAAAAATAACCAAACAAAATTTTTTTTTTAAGAAGACAACATCCAGCGGATTTCAAAAAGTATAAAAAAAAAGATTTTATTCCTCCATAACACCCACAATAACATGCAATGTTTCACCCAAAAATTTAACCAAAAAGGCTTTTCAAACACCATTTTTTGGTTGAAAAAAAAATGTTTTTGTTTGGTTAAAACACATATTAAAGTATACACTACATGGATAATGTGGTCTTTTCAAGCCAACAATCCATTTTAAGCCAAAAGCAAAAATATACTTTTTTTAACCAATCGTTTGCAATCACTTTTGAATTATATAAAAAATGCAGTAGTGGGGGGCGTGGCCTGGCATGCTAGCTGTAGGACGTGTGTAGCTGAGCTCTCTCCCGTGCACGAGGTGATTTAGGGGGAAAGCACATGTTATAATGGGGTCCAAGAGAGGAAAAAGGAAGCCTAGGGATTCCTCTGTCAATGAAACAGCAGGAATTCCGATTTCCAACTATTTTTCTCCACTGGCGGAGCAGTCGCAGGACACAGATGATACCTCACAGGAGCGGGCGCCATCTTGGCCCGCTCGAATTCCCGGCGCCATTCCGCAGCAGGCCTGCATTCGAGCAGTGAGAACAGAGCTGCAGGACTCACCCGACCCACGGAGGAGAGCCGTGACTTGCGGAGAGGAACAGCGAAGGGATCCTCGCAGAGGGCGCAGCAACAGCTGACACGGGAGGACAGAGAAAGCAGAGCGCCGGAACTGATCGCAAGCGGCGTCCCTGACACTCAGACGCCGCGATCCTCGGCAAACACAGCGAGAGCCGGTGGAACTGCAGCCATACAATCAGGCTCGCGGCGCGGACGGGATCCCGCATCAGGAGGCACCGTGAGTAACCCTCCTTTGCTGCAGAGCGGTTCCCTCATGGAGTTGGGCAACATGGCGGCGCCACGTGGAGAGTCACCATCTTATAGTGATAACGCCCACACTGATAGGGACATAAACCCCTCACAATCTGCAGTGCAGATCCCCTGCAGTGATGTAGGACTGACCTCCATTGGCGCTGAATCAGTCCCTGACCCCATGGAAGACTATATGCGGAGCATACAATCACCAAGCTCCCCAGATACATGTCACCCTGTCCCAGCGGAACACAGGCAGACAGATTCGTGGCACAGTATAAGCCCTTCAGGGAGTAATCCTGCATCACCAATTGGCTCACCAGCAGCTCCTAGAAACCCACAGGCCAGACAAGAGGTGGGCTCTTATAGCAACATGCCTAGAGAGGAGGCTTTGCAGACCTTGAGAGGACACCCTGAACTTCAGGCACTGTTATCATTGCTTCCAGTCAAGAATGATCTCACGGCTATGGCGCAAGACCTTAAAACTGCTTGGCGACAGGACTTGCAGATAGTGAAAACTGATGTCAACACACTGCAAAGCAGGGTTCAAAACCTGGAACAGTTTCAGAGTACAGTGCAGCGCTCTATTGCTGATCTACAATCTACAGTTGCCCACCAGAAAGCACTTCATCAAGGCTTCATTGACCACATGGATGACCTTGAGAACCGTAATAGGAGAAACAATATCCGCATACGGGGTCTCCCAGAGTCGGTCACACCTCAGGAACTGCCTAAAACTGTCACCAAATTTTTCAACACTCTTCTGGGAAAGAAGGAAGGCGAGCCCATTGAGCTGGACAGAGCTCACAGAGCCCTGAGACAACAGAACCAAGATGATATGCGGCCGCGAGATGTAATATGCCGGGTTCATTATTTCTCGATAAAGGAATCCATAATGAAAAAAGTGAGATTTGCGCAAGATCTGACCTGGGAGGGCACAAAAATTTCAATTTACCCGGACCTGTCCAGGCGCACACTGCGGCTCAGACTTACACTCAAACCACTCCTATCCATCTTACAATCTCGCCATATACCCTACAGATGGGGCTTCCCGTTTTCGCTGCAGGTGCGCAGAGGAGATAGACTGATCTCGTCGCATTCACCGGCGGATTTGTCATCTTTTCTTGCGGATCTGGACCTACCAAAGATCCCACTACCAGAGTGGGAAGCCATGTTTATCATGTCCTCCCCGACTCAAAGCTCGACAAGTGTTGCCCTAGATACTGCCCGAAATCATCTGGGTGTGGCCAAGCAGCAGAGAATCCACAGAGTCCCCAAAAATGCGATTAGCACGGATGGTTCTAGGAGCGCTGTTAGACAGGGGCCAATATTTTACACTCAATAAGGACTTGACCTGCTTTAACACCACCTTGTCATCAACGGCTTCCAAGTGGACGTATACCGGAGCTACTGAACACGAAAGACAGTTGTGGAGTAACAGCCTTTACCTCTCCCCAGAGATGGTTCCTTTCCCTCTTTGTCCCCTTCCCCCCACCCCTTCCTTTTTTTTTTCCAAATTGCAGATAATAGAAGTGCACACCTGCTGTACGACAGCTGATATGAGAGTTGTACGCTACCCTAACAACTTGTGAAAAATATACTGTTTTCATTTATCTTTCTACCCTGTGCGGACCAGTCACAGTCCCGAAATAGGGCATGAGATGGGCATGAAGTGCCTACTCGCCGCAGTTGCTGTGCTGCAAAATGTAGTCTTGCTGCCATACGTATGTTTTGATGGCTTTTTGTTTCTGTTATTGGGACCAGTAGAGGTTTTGGTCCGCTGTTTGTATCGGCTGGGAGATCTGTGGATGGAGAGGACCACTGCTAGAGTAGGATTGAGGCAGGCGATCCTGGGACTAACATGATGTCCGTACGGATCTCCTCCTTTAACGTAAAAGGGTTCAATGTACCGGAGAAGAGATTGAAGATATTATATCAGATGCATAAATCTAAGACCCATGTTCTGTGTGTTCAGGAGACCCACTTTTGTAAGGGGCAATTGGCTGCTTGGAAAAACAAATACTACCCTGCCTGGTGCCATAGCAGCTGTGGAAATAATAAGACCAAGGGAGTGGTGATACTCTTCCATAGATCGCTGCCACATGAGATACTAGAAACCTGAGTTGATGGCGACGGTCGCTACATTTTTGTGCGGTGCAGCATACGGGGCGCGGTCTACACAATAGCTAATGTATATGCTCCAAACAAGGGCCAACTGACATTTCTGGACAGAACCCTGGATGAACGTAATGCTTTTTCTCAGGGTATCCTGGTGGTTTGCGGGGACTTTAACATTTCTCTACAGCCGGAGCTAGACACTTCAGCCCGAAAATCATCTCTACCTCTAAATAAACTAAATAAAAGTAAAAAGCTATTACATAACATGCAACTATGCGACGCGTGGCGCCTATTGTTCCCAGCTACCCGTGATTACACCTTCTACTCAGCCCCACATGGCTGCTATAGTCGGATCGACTATATCTTTCTACGTCACTCAGCTCTCCCTTCTCTTAAAACAGCCTCTATTGACAACATGTTGTTGTCAGATCATGCCCCTGTGCACTGCGAGTTACAAGTGCCTAATGCCAGTCGTAGTGTCTACTCATGGAGACTCAATGAGTTTCTCCTAAATTGTGCTCTATGTATGTCAGACCTACTACAATCAACCAGGCTCTTCATGGATGATCACTGCTCTGACACAGCCTCACCCCAGCTCAAATGGGAGTCCTTAAAATGTGTGCTGAGAGGAATATTAGTGAAGCACGGAGCCAGATTAAAAAGAGAAGCCTCAGCTAAGTTATCAAACATGCTCAATAGACTGGGGACCCTTGAAATAGCGCATAAGGCCTCTCAGGATTAAGTAGTGTTGAGGGAGTTAACCCAGCTGCGGCATGACATCCTGAAGCTACTGGAAAAGAAAAATGATCGATATAAACAGCTTTGCTCCAATTCCTACTACGAATGGAGCAACAAACCCAGTAGGATGCTAGCAAGAGCACTGAGAGACAAACGTGCATCCCTGTATGTTCCTGCAATTAGGAACAAGGCTGGCAAAATGGAGCACTTGACTACAAACATCCTGGATTGCTTTCGTGCTTACTACCATGATTTGTACAACTTACCCAAACCTGTTTTGAAGTCCTCCTCTACCTCCTTAGATGCTTACCTCCAGAGCACGGCCCTCCCACCCATTTCCCCAGACAGACTGGCCGCACTAGAGAAACCCTTCACCTTAGAGGAGCTCACATCGGCAATAGCATCCCTCCCAGCTGGCAAAAGTCCTGGGCCAGATGGGTACACCGCAAGGTTTTACAAATCGCTAAAGGAAGAGATCTCTGCCCCATTACTGAACTCCTTTAACTCGATTTCATCATCGAGCCCTTTCCCAGAACATTTTCTCCAGGCTTTTATCACAGTTATACCTAAAGGGAAAGACCCCTCACTATGCTCCAGCTACAAACCAATTTCCCTTTTAAATATTGATACAAAACTTTTTGCTAAATTGCTGTCCGTGAGACTAAACACTATTCTGGGAGACATGATTCATTTGGATCAGGTCGGGTTTGTCCCTTCTCGCGAAGCACGGGACAATACCCTCAAAACAATTTCCCTTGTTCATCAGGAGAGGGTGGGGGCCGTGCCCTGTATGCTGCTATCACTAGACGCTGAAAAAGCGTTCAATAGAGTGCAATGGTCTTTTATGGAGGGCGTTCTTTCTAAAATAGGGCTTATAGCAACCCATATGCGAAGATCAGAGTGAATGGATCCTTATCTGCTCCTGTTCGCATTGGCAATGGCACCAGGCATGGTTGTCCCCTTTCCCCAATCCTGTATGTTCTCACAATGGAACATCTGCTACAGAGCATACGACAGGATACGGATGTTAGGGGCATCGATATAAAAGGGTGGACGTACAAGTGTGCAGCATATGCAGATGATTTGCTATTATTTATTACCCAACCCTTGACGTCCTTGCCTGTCCTAATGGCAATACTGGAGCAATTTGGCAAACTCTAATTTTAAAGTGAATCTGCACAAATGTAGGGCCATGAATATAACTTTAAGTGACGAGGTAATGAAGGGTCTGAAAAGTAGTTTCCCATTTGAATGGGCTACTCAGTCCTTTAAATACTTAGGGATCCATGTACTGTCAGATCTGACCCAATTATACGAGTTAAACTTCAGCCCTATCTTTAACTTAATTGCTCTTGATTTGTCCCGCTGGGAGCGCCGAGACTTTTCATGGTTGGGGCGTATTAACATCTTAAAAATGAATGTCCTACCACGGCTCCTCTACCTGTTTCAGGCCATCCCTATCCTTTTGCCCATTCGTTTATTGGACAAGTGTCTCAGACGATTCATATGGGCTGGAAATCATCCGAGACTGACGAAATCCACACTGGTAAGAGCAAAAGATGACGGGGGGGCTGGCTCTCCCAGACCTCAGAGCATATTATACTGCTACATTGGCAGCCCGTTTTATTGATTGGAGAGACCAGGGCTCACAGAAAGGCTGGGTCCAGCGAGAGGATTGTATATATGGTGACTCCTTGTCAGCTTTACCCTGGCTTAGGAGAAGAGCCCTACCCGGGACGGCGTTATTGACCCTGCCCTGGATAGCACAACATACGCTACGAGCTTGGAGAATATATGGTCCTCAGTCCAAACTTTTTACGGCAGATGGACCATTGACATCGGTTACAGGCAATCCTGACATTCCTCTAGCTGACCCCCCGCTGAGTGCCCTTGACCCAATTGATAGGCGCCCCTTAACCTTTAGAGACGTCACTTGAAGTTCTACCATGAAATCGTTTTCGGAGATACAAGAGCTATTTTATCCGAGATCATTTAATTGGTTTAAGCATATACAAATACAGTCTTTCTACACTACCTACAAAGCTGAGTTAAGACTACATAGAGAACTTACACCTTTCGAGTCACATATCTGAGCAAAAAAGCTCTTCACATGTAATTTCCCTGATATATAAATGGATAATTGCGGGTACAATGCCTGCAACCCCTCCGCACAGGGAAAGATGGGAGAGGGAATTAGGAAGGGAATATGCGGAAGATGAGTGGAAAAAAGTGTGCATTCTCTTACATCGATCACTGACATCCTGTAGATTGCAGGAGTTAAACTATAAAATATTATCAAGGTGGTATCGAGTTCCATAATTGCTACACAGAGTGTTTCCTGCTGTCTCTCATAACTGCTGGAGGTGTAATGGAGAAGTTGGGTCGATGGCACACATATGGTGGGGTTGTCCACTCATTCAACCGTTTTGGATCAAAATAATTAAAGTGATAAGGTTGATCACGGGTATATGTTTTCAAAACGACCCGGCTACATTACTTCTATCTGCACTTCCCCTGCCTCTAAATGCTCTGAAAGGAAGTGTACTGATTTATCTTCTATCTTCTGATCTCAGAACTATATGCACTTGCGGTGACACTAGAAGGATAAATAGTAGCATAAAGAGGCCTCTGGGGTCGAATTGATCATATGGGAAGATAGAAACATTCTCCGGTCACAGTATGTTCTTGAAGGTCCTCTCCTCCACTAGGTGTCAGGCTAAAACAGGTTGCATAAAACTAATAAGTATAGCATCTCCCCAGCCGATTGTTTTTTGTTATGTTGTTTGGTTTCCTAACAGTTAAGAATTTCGGTTATTAAGATACATTTGTGATGGATAAGGGAGTACACTCACTAGGATAATTTCGCTCCTTAAATGTATGAAGCTTCCAGCTAGGTTCATCCTAAAAGTTTTATGAGGAATGTATTATGTATACTGAATAGTAAGTCTATGATGCTATGATCATTTACTGTGTATTTCAGCATAATGAATGGACTCTTAGAACTGGACTTATTCTGTTTATTTTGTGATGAATGTGTCTTTTTCCCTCTTTTTTCAATAAAGCTTTGAATGAGAAAAAAAAATGCAGTAGGGTATACCAAGATGGTGTTTATAGTACAGTGCCTTTGCGAAAGTATTCGGCCCCCTTGAACTTTTCAACCTTTTGCCACATTTCAGGCTTCAAACATAAAGATATAACATTTAAATTTTTTTGTGAAGAATCAACAACAAGTGGTACACAATTGTGAAGTGGAGCAAAATTTATTGGATATTTTTTTTTTTAAATTCAAAGAAATTTGATTGAAGAACAAAATGTACATATCAAGATAGAAGCAAAACAATGTAAAAGGAATGCATACATATAAGATGTGGAGCAAAATAATAACGTGCGAACTTCCGCACCAACAGTTCAAGTAAGATAAGCATGTATATCAGAACCATAACTGAATCTCAAGAGACAGATAAAACAGTAGAATAGATTGAATGGGGTACAAAGTCTTATCATTGCAATCAGATATTTGGAATTTCAGTACATGAATACCACACAATATAGATTGGGAACCATAAGTAACCAAAAACATGGGTATAGATGACATACGGACAAAGCACAGAGGCCACACCTACAAAAGGAAGGGGGAGGCAGAGAAAGAGAGGAAGGAAGAAAGAAAGAAAGAAGAAAAAAAAACACCATCCTGGGGTGGGGGGGATGCAAGGACCGTCTCAGGGTCGCTATAGTGTCTACTCGACACCACCCAAGTCCCTGCTGCTCCGACGTCAAAGGACCCACCTGACAAGTGGGGTTATCCCTAGAAACTACATTCCATTGCCTATCATAAACCCCGATCTCAGCAAGAGATAGAGAAGTATAGTTGAGTGGTCTTAAAATTGGTCCAGTAGAACCAGGTGCGCTGACATACAAGCAGTTGGTCAGGGCTAGGAAAAATCATCTCCTCCATTCTCTGCATAAAATCAATTTCAGCATACCAGTCTTCCAACGAGGGAGATGCGGAAGATTTCCACTTTCGCGGAATGATAGATTTAGCTGCCTGCAACAGGTAACGGAGGAGGGACTTCTTAAACCTATTTATGGACATATCAAACATGTAGAGCAGCAGGGCTTCCGGTGAGTCTGGAACTGTTACACCCGTTACTTCCTTGATCACTGTTATAACCGCAGACCAGAACCCCCTAAGCCGGGGACACCCCCACCAGATATGCGTCATGGTGCTCTCTCTACTCCCACATCTCCAACATTGATCCGACGCCGTCGGGTCCCATTTATGTAAAACAGTAGGCACCCTGTACCATCTGGAGAGCAATTTATAGCACGTTTCTTGATATTTAGAGGCTATCAAAGCTTTATG
The DNA here is from genome assembly GCA_025379985.1 of Phyllomedusa bahiana. Lineage (NCBI taxonomy): Eukaryota > Metazoa > Chordata > Amphibia > Anura > Hylidae > Phyllomedusa > Phyllomedusa bahiana. The sequence continues at coordinate 82,899 of JAODAL010011608.1, read as the reverse complement.
GGTCAGTTGAAAACATCTATGCCATTGCAAGTCAGAAAAGGAGAGTCCCAACTCATTCTCCCAGTGGCAGCAGAAGGAAGGCAGCTGATCTGAGGGAACGGAGAGCAACATTTTATACATAATGGAAAGGGCATGGCCAGGACTCGATGTGGCTAGGATAAGCCTCTCAAAGTCAGTGGGCAGCCTGTGCAAGTCCAATTTAGATTTCATCTTGTCGAAGAAATGGGACAGCTGAATATGTTGAAAAAAGGCTCCCACAGGGGGATCACCCTCAGCACAAATGTCACGGCATGTTTTCAGCCGTCCTGCTGCAGTAACATGCATAAAGCGCAAGGGGGATGATTTTGTGCCCCCAAGAAAGACAGTCGCAGATGCTCCAGGGGGGAATGCCGGATGGTCAGTGACTGGTACGAAGGGACCATCACAATCAATTAGATTAAAGGAGTTTTTCTGAACATGGAGTGTAGTCAGAGTGTGTCTCAAACTAAAGGAAGACACAAGACGACTATGGATCGAGGGAGTCCAGATCCAGGGGAGCACCGCTACTGACAAAGGGCATAAATCCGCTGCCAATTGCACCCACAACCTTCTACTGTGATCCAGGGCCAAAGCTAGAAATCGCGCATATGCCGCAGCTAAATGATATAGTCTACAATCTGGAAGACCTACACCCCCAGCGTCTTTCGGCCTAATCAGCACGTCATACGCAATTCTAGGTTTACGGGCCGCCCATACAAACGCCGAGAAGCACCACCTAAGACTCTTCCAAAATGAGGCCGGGAGGTTGATAGGGATTGTTTGGAATAAATATAGAAATTTCGGAAGCCCAGACATTTTCAGTGCATTTATTCTACCAAACCAAGAAAGATCCTTTTTAGACCAGGCCTCCAGGTCCTTAATCGTCTGATTAAGCAGAGGGATGAAATTATCTGCAAATAATTTGGAAAGATCAACAGAGACACGAATCCCAAGGTAAGAGATACCCCCTCTGGGCCAGGTGAAAGGAAAATTCGACTGAAGGAGCTGTTGATCCAATGAAGAGAGGCCAACATTGAGCGCTTCGGCTTTGGAGGAGTTGATCTTAAAATTGGACCAACTACCAAATTGAGAGATCACCGCCATCAAGGCTGGGAGCGAAATATGTGGGTTTGTGATATAGACCAAAAGGTCATTAGCAAACGCTGAGCATCTATACTCACAGGCTCCAATGTTGACCCCCCTAATATCGGGATTAGCTCTAATGGCAGCCAACAGGTTCTCCATAATCAATACGTACAAAAGCGGGGATAGAGGACAACCCTGCCTCGTCCCATTGAAAATGGAGAACGGGTCAGAGAGGGATCCATTGACCTTGACCCGAGCTGAGGGAGACCTATAAAGGGCGGAAATCTTAGAAAGAAGAACAGGACTCAAACCCATGTGAGTCAAAGTTTGATGCAGAGAAGACCACGATATCCGATCGAAGGCCTTCTCCGCATCAAGCGACAGGACCAACACAGGAAGCTTATGAGACCGGGCATGGTGGATAATGTCCATTGTTTTGATGGTGTTGTCTCGTGCCTTGGCTCTCAAAAGGTTGAAAAGTTCAAGGGGGCCGAATACTTTCGCAATGCACTGTACTTCCTAATTGGGGAAGAAAGTAATAGAAACATTAACATAGTAGCTATGGAAAACTTTATTAAGCTTCCAGCCATGGTTACTGACCGGCACCCAAAATCTCGTTGCGGGGGTGCAATCAGAGGGAGGAATGATCCTCATTCATTTATGCGCCACGGCCACTATCACCGCTGGGTCTAAAGCGTTAAACATTAGGGATCGAGGCCGGCTCCAATCTCTGCTGTTAGCAGCGGGTTTCAGCTGTAACTAGCAGGCGGCACCTGCTAGTTATGTAGCGGACTTAGGCTTCGTGCACACTGTGTTATATAGAATGGATGATATAGAATGGATGATGGATCAGTTATGATGGAAGGTAAAATGGATATGTTCATTGACTCTTAGGCTATGTTCACACGGGTTAACTGCGGGGCGTAATTACGCTGCGCAGTTACGCCGTGTGGCTGGGGGCGGGAGCGGGGGGCCGGCACCTCGCCGTCCCATAGAGAATCACTGCTAGCGGCGCGTATACGCCGCTAGAAAGTGACATGTGAATTATCTCCCTGCCCGGCGGATTCGCCAAGCAGGGAGAGGAGACGTAATCCATAGTTCTCTATGAGAACTGTGGATTACCGTAATGAATGGGCCATTTTCAGCCCGTAACTTGCGCACTTCGGCACGTAATTACAGACCGAAATACGGCCCATTTTAAGCCGTGTGAACATGGCCTTATAGTGGACGGATGTGCAATGTGCATTGAGATAGAGCGACGTATGAAAGTTGGCGTATAAACGCCAAATTTCATTCGCATAATAATAGGTTAGAATGAGCCTGATTTATGAACCCGCTCTAAAGCCCCGTGTGGTTCTGGGATTTTTGCTCACTGTTCTTGTGATCATTTTGACCCCACGGGGTGAGATCTTGCGTGGAGCCCCAGATCGAGGGAGATTATCAGTGGTCTTGTATGTCTTTCATTTTCTAACTATTACTCCCACAGTTGATTTCTTCACACTAAGCTGCTTGCCTATTGCAGATTCAGTCTTCAGAAAACAACCATCCCAAACTGATTAAGGACTGGGTATCCTTCCTAATGTAGCCACTCAGTATCTCCCTAAAAATCCAGAAAAAGAGTAGAGAATACTTGATTAAAATTTAACTTTTAATATATAGTCATCATAAAAATACATAAACTCTATCTAGCCCTACACTAAATTAACAATACCAAACAATTACACTAAATCCCTACCTACTAAGGGGAACCCATCCCAAAAAGGACGACCCCTACCAGAACCTAACCTACTACTCTACTATCCCTAGTTATGCCCTACGATATATTCCTAGGCAAAAGCAAGGGTATAGTTATATACAAAACCATAAACAATACTCCTAGTTTAATAGTGCAATGTAGATATATTGAGACTCTAAAATAGTATTCCAGACCACATAAAATGTCTACTATACGGTCTAGTCCTAAACAAACAATACCTTATTCAAAGATAGATAAAGAACGCCTATATTACTATAAACTAGCCAACGCGTTTCCTCCAATGATGACAGGATTCATCAGGGCAACATCACAAGAGGCGCAAAAGACGATGTATCACATTCAAAATACATAGGTACATTCACATAACATAGCATCGCACCAGATAGTATGGGATTAGACAAGAGCATACTACAAAAAGTCAACCATACAGTATGAAGCATAACATCGCAATACATATATACATTACCACTCCGATGTTCATGGGTTAAATAGATAGTGGTCAGCTTCTATGGTAGGGTTATCTATTTAACCCATGAAGATCGGAGTGGTAATGTATATGTGTATTTATGATGTTGAGGTCAAGACAGATCGTTCCGGACATATCCATACCGGAGTTTTAGGGTTATTGCATTTATCCCCTGAGTTACCCACTTTTGGTTATTATTTGGTGGGAGAAACGCGTCGGGACCCTATGGGATTTGAAGTTTTGTATACATTTAGCTGAGATAAATTATTATGTATATTGAGTGTTGTGCATTGTAGTTGAACAGGGGCAGATTGTGAGGGAATAATAGGGTATAGTAGGGATATTATTGTGGGGTCGCCCTTTTTCAGGGCGGGTGCTCCGCTTTTGTGAGGGTTAGAAAGTATTTACAACAGGGGCAGGTTTAGCTGCTTTTTATCTTGTACCACTGTTTGGTTCATTTAGAACTCGTGTGCTCCGGTTTGATCTAATACCCTACTAACCCGGAGTCTTTGGATTATTTCTGCTTAACTGTAAGTAATTTTATGTATATATGTCTGACCTTATATTGGTGATTCACTAAAGTTTTTTTGTTGATGAATTTTTTAATGTATATCAGTAAAAGGTATTTTTAAACCACTTATTTTTCTGTGATTAATAACAGTCATTATGTATAGATAAATGCTCACTATCTAGAAGTGAGAGAAATGCATGTACTGTTTTACCCAGTGTAAGTGTAAAAAAAAGTAAATGCAATGAACAACAAAAATATTGCCACCCTTTGTGCTCTGAGACATGGTGCTGATGCCTAACGGGGTCCAAAAGCCCTTCTGACACTTAAGAAGACACCAGTATTGTAAATGACACATGGGAGGTAGGGGGCTCAGTTCACTAAGTTCACACAGGTTTCTCTAGGTTACCGACCTGCTCTCCCCTTCTCTCTCTGCTCTGTCTTATCTGATAGCAGGAAGTGATGTTACACAGGTCGGACTGCAGGCAGCTTGAGAACAGTGTGTTACCTCAAACAATTAGTCACTTTTGTTTGTTTACTTTGAGCTCTGTAGTTCTCTGCACTTTTAGATAAGATCTCCTGCTCTCATGTCAGTGCTATTCGAAGAGCTGTGAATTCCGAGTTGATATGCCAATAACTGTTATAGAACCACACACAGCCTGACCAGGAAGAGACAGGATGCATGAATCTGTTTTTGGCTCATTGAAACAGTGTGGTGAGACAACCCCTTTAAGTAAACAAAATCTCTTGATAGAGATGAGACTCTGCAGGGAATGAGTCAACATGGACAGATGGACTAACTAACTGCAGCTTGGAGCAATGAGAGATAAGAAACAGGGCTGTGGAGTTGGTAAGCCAAGGTTCTGACTCCAACTCCTCAATTTTCCAAACTCCTACTCCCACTCCCTCATACATGGCGCATGTTTAAGTGATAACTTTACTGTAGTAAAATGGCAACCTCAGGCTTTTTATCACCTTATGATACAATAATCAAACTACTTAGGTAGAACATACACTGACAAGCAAAATGGTAACAATGTTTTTAACATTTGACTTTCAGCCTCCATATCTCACCATCCACTACAGCAGTGTTTCTCAACTCCAATCCTCAAGACCCACTAACAGGTCATGTTTTCAGGATCTCCACAGATGCATGACAAAATTCTATCACCTGTGCAATGCTAGAAAGCCTGAAAACTTGACCTGTTGGTGAGTCTTGAGGACTGAAGCTGAGAAACATTGCACTACAGCTTTGAATGCGAGACTACAATCATTTTATAGACAATTGTCTTGGTGAACTTATACATAAATTTGACTCGCAACTATTTACCATCTGCTTAATTCTGCAGATTTTTGTCATGTAACTGCATTGTTACTGTTTTGCTCCTAAATCAAATGTTAATTTTTATTATTTTGTTAGTATTTGGGAAATGCATCTTTTAGTTTTAAATACTGCTTGAATCCTTATGGAATTTCGATTCAAGTATGACCAAAATCTGATCTCAGGTCTTTTCTACACGTTCCCAATGTTGGTACATACTGGTCAAGTCACTCGGGTATGAATACAGCTTTTTCTTCAACTCTACCCACAATTGTTTGATTGCATTGAGATCTGGGGACTGTGGAGGCCAATACAGCTGTTACGGTCTGGTGGTGATCATTCCACTCGCAGGGATGCTAGCCCACACCAAGTGGAGTTAATGGGTCCCGGTATTCTCCTAGACTGCAAAGGGATGGTTTGCTGCGGCAAGGAGTCAACCAGGTCACTACCACTCGGGTTGCCTGCGTGGCAGTTCCAGGTGTGCAAGGTACAAACGCAGGCCTCGGGGTCGTGGACGCAAGGTAGGATCAGGCGGTTGTTTCGTAACGTTAGACGTGGAGGTGTGCAGGAGCAAGGTTGTATACGTAAACGTAGCAAGGAGTCCGTTACAAGGAAGCGACAGGATACACTCTGAACACTTTCACATGAATAACAAAGGATGGAAGGCGGCAGAAATGCGACTAAAATAGGAGCAGTGCCCGGAATATCAATTACCGGTGCACTGCCCTTTAATCTCAGAGAGCCGGGTGGGAAGCCTGGGGCGGAAGCTAACACGGAGCTGAGATGGAGACAGGCGTGCTGGTGTAAGTGGCGCTGGCAGGGGCTGCGACACGGGCGGACTAAACAAGCGACGGGGATCGCTTGGAGGGGGAACGGAGCGCTGCGGCCTGGACAGTGGTGCAGGGGGTCCTTAAACAGCAACTCTACTTCATTATCATTGAACCATTCCTTCTCCAATCTTGATGTATGCTTCAGGAATACTATGTCATACTTTTCATACATATAGTACTCGAGTGTATGAAGTAACTCATCTTATAAGATACTCACATATAGCTCAGCATAGAGATCAACATCAATCCTGGTCAAGTATTCAACATCTTTGGCTGTGAAACATCACCATATCATCGGGTTTCCTCCACTGAACTTGACAATTCCTTCAATTTCTCAATCCATTCGCCCCTTTTTCCCTTGATTCTTCCAAACCCATTTGCCCCATCAGAGCCGGTTATTGACTTTCATCTCATCGCTCCAAATCACCTGTTTCCAAACTTCCATTTTTTGAAATCGAGACTTATTCACCTTTTTTCGGGCAATCATTCCAGACTTGTGTAATGTGTGTGTTGCATGGATGTCTGTGATCTCACTATTACGAAGCATAAAAGCCGCCTCCACTGCTGTGTCTGTCACGCTATAACTGATAGATGAGCGACTTGTTGACTCTGATATTTTGCCTTAACGTCCACCTCTTGGCTTTTGAAGGGATGGACAGACTTCATTTCATATTCTTCCAGCTGTTATGGCCTCACATGATGCAGTTTGGCAATTTTCTTGGCTCAGAGACCGCTATCAATGAGCTGGATGATACTGTTTCTCTTTTCTTTGGAAATCTTCATGTCTGCTCGAACCAGTGAGCTTTTGCTTGGGAATCAGCCTAATAACACAGCTATTAGAGAATGTGAGAACAGGTTGTGATTTCTAGTATACAAGAAAAAAAAGATTGTCCCATCACCAGAAGCAAAACAGTAACATGCAGTTACATGACAAGAATTTGCAGAACTAAACATATGCTAAATAGTTGCAGGTCATCATTATGTATAAGATAGGTAAGATGATTGTCTATAAAATGATTGTAGTCTCAAGTTGGAAGCTGTAGTGGATGGTGAGAAATGTAGCCTGAAAGTCACAAGTTCAAAACTTTGTTACCTTTTTGCTTGCCAGTGTAAAATATATTTATTGGAGCCAACTTTAGAACACAAAAAACTGTAATAAATTGTAAATATGCAAAACTCTGCAGTAAGTGGGAAAAATAGTTCTCAACCAAAACGTCCTGAATAACATTTGTGGAATCTATGAATTTGTTCTGAAAAATAGTATCGCCTCTACCAGATCCTCCTTCATAGACAACCTCAAATCTGATCTCATTATTTCCAAGCTAGAGAACGGCTTCTCTACACTAACTTGGGTTGGTGGCAAAGCGGTGACCACATGGACAACATCTCTAACAATTTCAGGGTATAAAGGAATTGACTATACACTATACCAGGGGTGAAGACTAGAGATAGCTAAGATAAATAATGATATGAGTAGTCCAAAACACCAGCAAAACAGGAATATATCACCTTTAACGCGTTTCGCCTTAGATATTAAAGGCTTATCAGGAATGGCAAAAAAAGACAATCATGGTCACCATAAAACTAGCAGATAAAGTTTGTAGTCCATGTGGACACAAGAGTCTACTCACGATACCAATATAGATCAGATGAGAGAGACACCAAACGGAGGTTTAGTAAAAAACTCTTTTGGGAATAAAAAGGCACCATCACTGAGGTCAAGTGATGGGTCCCAAGGTGGAGGTAGGTAATAGTTAGTTGCTATTACCTACCTCCACCAGACAGTGCTCACCACTACTTTGTATTTCTTTGACCAACAAATTTGGCTACCTTTCTTCTTTTAAGCACTTATAGATGTGTTTTGTATGGATCCATAATTGGGCTCTGATTTTATGTGGAGGCAAAACCGGTTTTATCCATCACATGCTGTTTGTAAACCGCTGTATTTTATTAAAAGTGTTGCTTCTATGGGCGAATATCTAAACACTATAATCCAGATATACACAGGACTGAAAAAAAACCTCACGTTTCAAATGCATTTATTATTCCACTATAAATCTGCTTATGCTCCATATAGGGCTAGACCAATATGTCATCAGTATATAACATAGTCTTATTTACACGCTGCGGTATCTTATAGCAGTAGAGTCTTTCAGGCGCAGTAACTTCCTACGATAGCTGAGAGGACGTAGTGAAATCTGCCTGAGATCTATGGTATCCAGAAGCATGAATATGATGGCGGCATGCAAGTAAGAGTGTTGTAACAGCTGTGCAGTCACAAAGGTATAGAAAGCAGCCAAAGGTAAGCTGAATGCATCCCATTGAGATGCACATGTTCCGTCCGGAAACCGGACGGAAGATTGTGCATGTTCAATGTTTTGACGCCGGTCCACCGGCGGCAAAACCGCCGGCCGGAAAACCCGTGCAGTGGGGACTGCTGCACGGGTTTTCCATAGAGCACAATTGTGCTAATTTTCGGCCGGTTTTTCAGGCGGTCTGAAAAACCGCAAACTGGCTGAAAAACCGGCCAAAAACCCGTGCAGTGGGGACATGCCCTTATAGTGGAATAATAAATGCATTTGAAACGTGAGAAGTTGATGCAAAAATTTTTTTTTCAGTCCTATGTATATCTGGATTATAGTGTTTAGTAGGTGGGACACCTGCTAAGGACTGTAAACTGCGGTGATCATATAACGGGGTACTTTTTATTGTTTGTTAAATATCTAAACACATATAGCACTGGCCTGTACAGCAGCCTTATAGTGTTTGTGCTCAGCTGTGCAGACTGTTCATATGGGCAAAGTCACTGCATTGGTCATTGCTATGGGTGTTCCAATAAATAAACCTTCAGATTAAAATTTATGAGCAAAATTGGGAACTGCAGGATGGAAACACTGCTTTAAAGTTCAACAAAAATACCTAAAAAAGATGCTCTGTGTGAATTCAACTTATTCTTATTCAATAAAAATAGCTCCAATAATCCCTATCTTACAACTGAGAAACTCCCAAAAATTATGATAGACAACAAAGAAATGGAGTCCTATTTCACTGAAAAATTACAAAATATTTATTAAATCCCAAAATAATAACAAATATCAAAAATAGAGGAAAACCAATGCAAAAAGGGACAAACAGCGGTAAAAAGAAGTCAAAAGCATATCCACATATAAAATTAGAGTAACAATCTTTCATGCATATATACTACAATAATAAATGTATCTTAACCCTTATAATAGAATACAAGACCGTGTCCAATACACGTAATCATGGGTCATAAAGATATTGACTCATTTAAGATATGTACACATCTTCAAAAGAAGTATCCACCATATACATATCCCCAAAAACCTTACCTGGGCCAACATACTACCGTAGCAAAAAGTCCAAATCCAAACAGTTTTAGGACACAAGGTAATATATAATTTACCAATATTAGAAGGGGGTGGATACCGCTTTAGTCCCGTCGCATTTCACCCAAGAGGCTTCTTCAGTGGACAAAGGTGTCACGGCCCTGGTCGTAGAAGTGGATCCACTGGACCCCCGCAAGCGGAGCCACGCCAGGGAGCAGAGTCTAAGTAGGTCCGGTTTTCACCAGAGCCCGCCGCAAAGCGGGATGGACTTGCTGAGGCGGGAGTCTACCAGGTCGCTACCCCTGACGTGACTTGCTTGCGGTGGTAGCCGAGGTGGTACAGAATCGTAAGGCAGGCTTGTAGTCGGTGACAGGCAGTAAGGTCAGGACAGGCGGCAGAGGTTCGTGGTCGAGGACAGGCAGGAAGATCAGGGCAGGCGGCAGAGGTTCATGGTCAGAAGACAGAGGCACACAGTACGGTACGCGGAAGATCAGGACAAGACTTCAGGAAACGATTTCTCTATAGGCAAAGGCATTAAAGATCCGGCAGGGAGTGGGCGGAAGCGCCCAGGTAAAATAGATTCAGCACCCGGTAATAGCCAATTACTGGCACGCTGGCCCTTTCAATCTCACAGAGCCGGCGCGCGCGCGCCTTAAAGCTGACAGACTGGAGCGCGGCCAGGTGAGTACCGGCGCGCAGGGGGACGAGTGCGCCCGACACCCGGAAAGCAGCGGCACTCGCCCCAGTAGCGGGGGCACAGACAGAGCTGCGACGGCGTCCGCGGCCTGAGTTGCGGGCTGCGGCGCCGTTCACAACAAAAGATTTACTGTCCATTTGGTCTTTATATATAAAACTAACTGCAATCACCTGGAATTACTAACCTAATTGCGCCTGTGCACTATCGGTGTCCGCGCCATCGAACCGAGCGGAATCTCGACCCACGTCCGGCAGTCTAGCTCTAATGGGCATGAACCGTAATGCGCAAGAGCACAACTCAGACGCCGGAACGAAGGGCAAAGAACCGGTCAGCAGACGATGCAGGCGCACAGCACCCACAAATAGTTAACCCCGCATGCTCCATGACAACAGAGCTAGATAAACAAATCCCTGCCTATTAAAGTGTATAAATAACTAAAAATTACAGTGAACAAAGGAACTGTTTACCATTTGCATATATTAAACTTAAATAATAAGTGACGCATGTATGAGCATATATTGGACGCAATAAAACCCAGTTATGTTGCCGTTTCTGGAGTCTCGCGTGTTACGGTCTGGAGGTGGATCCACTGGACCACCGCAGGCGATGGCGTAAGCCCACACCAGGGAGTGGAATCTAAGTGGACCCCGGTATTCACCAGAGCCCGCCGCAAAGCGGGATGGTCTTGCTGCGGCGGGTTTCCACCAGGTCACTACCACTGGCGGGGCTTGCCTGCGGTGGCGGCCAAAAGTGCGAGGGACAGTAACGGCAGGCAGGTCGTGGTCGTAGACAGGCAGGAGGTCGGGGACAGGGGCTCGGTTCGTAGACGGTAGACAAGCAGGAGGTCAGGGCAGGCGGCAAGGTTCGTAGACGGTAAACTAAGCGGGAGTCGGTAAAAAACGGTAAGGCAAGACAGGAACGCTCTGGAACACTTTCCCCATGGAATATACACCAAGGATCCGGCGAGGGCCGGTAGGAAGTGGCCGGACTAAATAGGATTCTCCTCCGGCTCCCAAGACCTCTCTTCGGGCCCGAAGCCCCTCCACTCCACCAGGAAGTATCGCTTTCCCCTAGTTCTCCCCCATTGCCCAGAATTTCCTTGACCTCGAAGACATTGGGCGCATCAGCACAGACGGAGAGGGACGGCTTCTGGGAAAAACGGTTAATGTCTTCAATAAGGAGACATGAAACGCTTTGGGGGATTCTCATGTAGGGGGAGCGGGAGTTTGTATGTAACCGGGGTTTTGTTTGCGGCTGATGACCTCAAAGGGGTCCCAGGAAACGGGGACCCAGTTTGTGAGAAGGCATCTTTTAGGCGGACTTTCTAGAGGAGAGCCACACCTTTTCACCTGGAGAGAAAACCAGAGGAGGGATTCTTTTTGTCCGCTTGAGTCTTCAATGCGCTCGGACGCGCGGGAAGCGGACTAAAGGGTCTGGGACCAGAGGCCTTCATGTCTTGAACCAGTGCGTCCGCCGCCGGAACCTCGGGGGGATTTTTACCAGAGGGAGAGGGGGGCGGGGATGCAAGCCATACACGATGTAGAAGGGGGAGGCCCCCGCGGGCTCAGACTCAAGGGAGTTATAAGAGAACTCCGCCCACGGCAGTAAATTGGCCCAGTCATCTTGGCGTGCCGAGACAAAATGACGAAAGTAACATCCCAAGACCTGGTTGACCCTCTCCACCTGGCCGTTCGTCTGCGGGTGGTAGCCAGAAGAGAAGTCGAGCTTCACCTGAAGTTGGTTGCACAGGGCTCGCCAAAACCTGGAGACAAATTGAACCACCCGGTCCGAGACAATTTGCTGAGGGAGTTCCATGCAGCCGGAACACATGGAGGAAGAATAGCTCAGCCAGGCGGGGGGGGGCAGATGGCAGCCCTGGCAAGGGGACGAAATGCGCCATTTTGGAAAAAGCGTTTCTGTAATCACCCAGATAATGGTGTTGCCAGACGACGGAGGGAGGTCAGTTATGAAGTCCATCGAAATGTTGGTCCAGGGTTGCGTAGGAATGGGAAGTGGCTGAAGTAGGCCTGCCGGCTTGTTACGTGGCATCTTGTTGCGGGCACAGGAGTCACAAGACGAAACGAAGTCCTTAACTCCTTTTCCAGTTCTGGCCGCAATAGAACCGGGATACAGGCAGAAGGTTCTTTGGGGCCGGGATGAAAAGCCACCAATGAGCAATGTCCCCATTTTAGGTAAGTCTTCGGAGAGCAGGGCCAATAAAGTCCTTCCAGGAGGAACCTTCCGGAGGTCCACTGGCGCCGCCGAGATGAGGCGCTCTGGAGGAATTTTGTGCTCAGAGAAGATTTCACCCACCACGTCGGAGGCACGGGAGAGGGCATCAGCTCTCACATTCTTCTCGGCGGGCCTGAAGTGGATCTGAAATCGAACGGGAAGAAGAGGGGACACCTAGCTGGGTGGGTTAAGTCGCTGAGCCGTCTGCAGATAATTTGGGGGTTCTGGGGGTACCGAGTAGATAGGTTTGGGAAAACTGGCGCCCTCCAGCAAAATAATGCCCTCCTCCAGGGCCAATTTTATGGCTAGTAGCTCCCGGTCACCAATCGTGTAATTTCCCCTTGGCCGACCCAGAAACGTCTTGGAGAAGAAGCCGCCCTTTACAGTCTTACCCCTGGGCCCTTTTTGGTAAGAACTGCTCCGGCTCCCACAGATGAGGCATCCACCTCCAGTGTGAAGGGTTTCGTGGACGTGGAGGCAAGGATAGAGGCCGTAGAGAAGGCGGACTTGAGCTTCGAAAAAGCCTCTCGGTCCTCGACGGCCAGCTGCGTGGATTGGCCTTGTTTTTTTGGTGAGGGCTTTCTATCGGGGACACCCGCGTGGAGATGTGGGGAATGAATGGCGATAGTAGTTGCAGAAGCCCAAGAATCGCTGGATTGCCGCAGGCCGAGGGGCGTGGCACTACAACACAGCACATAGTTTCGCTGGATCCATCCGTAGGCCTTGGTCCGAGATGACGTTTCCCCAGAAACGGGAGGCTAGTCTGATGGAAAGAGGCACTTCCCCCGCTTGGCGTACAGCTGGTTCTCCCGGAGACTCTTCAGTACCCGACGAACATGGCAAACGGTGGGTCTCGAGGTCAGGGAGAGAACACCAGGATGTCATCAAGGTAGACCACCCGCAGGTGTGGGAGAAGGTCCCTGAAGACATTCACTAGCTCCTGGGAAAAAACGGCGGGAGCATTGCACAGTCCAAAGGGCATCACCCGGTACTCAAAGTGGCCCCTCCCCGGTGTTGAAGGCCGTCTTCCATTCGTCGCCCTTGCGGATTCGGACCAAGTTGTCGGTCCCTCTCAGATCCAACTTAGAGAAGATCTTGGCGCCCTGCAGGCGGTCAAACATTTCCGTGATCAACGGCTGTGGATACCGTTTTTTCCCCGTGATCTTTTTTTAAACCCCGGTAGTCTTGCGGGCCGTAAGGTTTACCGTCCCTTTTCTTACGAAAAAGAACCCCCCCACCCGCAGGAGACGAGGACTTGCGGATGAACCCTTCCCGAGGATTCTCCTGGATGTACTCGGTCATGGCTTGAGTCTCAGGAACCGACAGTGGGTAGACTTGGCCTCAGGGAGGACTGGTAACCTCGCAATAAGTCAATTGGACAATGTATGGACGATGCGGAGGCAGGACTCTCGGCTTGTCTCTCTGAGAACACATCGGCGTACTCCAGATATTCGGGCGGCCAGCCCGGGAGTGGCTCCTGTAGGGTTAAGCGAGAGCAGGAAGCACCGTGCGAGGGTGCCCCCAAACAACGCCCCCGACAGCTGGGACCCAACGAATCACCCCTCCCGTACACCAGTCCAGGATAGGAGAGTGGAGCCGTAGCCATGGGAGTCCGAGGAGGATCCCGCGGAGGAGCGAGGCAACACAAAGAAGGCGATTCTTCCTTATTTCAGAGCCCCCACATGGAGGGACAGTGGCTTGGTGACGAACTGGATGGTGTCACTGCGCAGCTCCCCGCTGACGGATGAGATGACACGCGGTGTCTCCAGACGTACCACTGGAAGCCGATACTGCTTCACTAGAGGCTGGTGGATGAAGTTCCGGCGGGCCCCAGTCCAGAAACGCCGGAACCTGGAACGTGATACCAGACTCTGACACGACCGCACAGGCATCAACAGGCGTGGAGAGGAGGAGGTTGCACCAGGATGCCTCTCCACAGTTTCCTAGGTACGGGGTTTCCCGCAGGCTTGGGGCGTTGGGGCAATTCTCCGAAAATTTCTCTGAGCTGCCCCAGTAGAGGCACAAGTTTCTTTTGCCGCCCGCTGGGGCCAATTCTTGCTCCCGAGAGGCGGGGCCCGATCAATCTGCATGGGCTCGTCGGTGGGAGTTGGCGGCTGTGGCGCAGGAGGTCCCAGAAACACCGTTGCCAGTCGAGGAAACCGGCGAAGTTGGGCTGACTGACGTTCCTGCAGAAGCTCCTCCTCTCGTTCTTTGAAGTGTACGTCGATGCGGGTCGCTAACCGGATCAAGGGCGTGGGGAAGACGGGGTGTTCTAAACGGCCAGGACGTCTTTAACTTGGCTTGAGAGTCCTTTCTTGAAAGTTTGCACACAGAGCGGCCTCGTTCCATGATAGTTAGAAGCCAACATACGGAATGTACCCCGTAGTCTCCTACAGAAAGGGCCCCCTGGCGTTTGGTTGAGGGGGCCGTCTCAAAGGGAGGAGGCACGGTTCCTCGAAAAATGTTGCGGAACTCCGAGGAACGATCTGTAAAATCCGCCCTCACGGATCGTCTCTGTCCATAGCGGTGTAGCCCATGCCAGGGCCTTTCCCGGGAGAGGGGTGACCACGAAAAGCCACTTTTGCACGTTTTGGACAGGAACCGATCCGCCTTCAGCTCCACGTGCATATATCATTGGGTGATGAACCCCCTGCATAGTTTCGGATCACCGCGGAACTTGGAAAGGGAGGGGGACAGCTGAAGCTTGGGTCCCCTAGGAGCCACAGGAACGTTGAGGCAGGAACAACTGAGATGGCGGGTGATTGCTGCTGAACGGAGATGAGCTTGCTGCCCATGGAGGAGAGTTGCTCGAGTGCTGCGCTTGCTGCGCAATCTGTTTCGATTGCTTGACCACGACGGTGGTGATTTCTGGCAACCCCCTGGCAAGGGCACCTTGGCGGGCTCCATGGCCGGATCCTACTGTTACGGTCTGGAGGTGGTTTACTGGACCACCGCAGGCGATGGCGTAAGCCCACACCAGAGAGTGGAATCTAAGTGGAACCGATATTCACCAGAAGCCCGCCGCAAAGCGGGATGGGTCTTGCTGCGGCGGGTTTCCACCAGGTCATACCACTGGCGGGGCTTGCTTGCGGTGGCGGTCAAGAGTGCGAGGTACAGTAACGGCAAGCAGGCTCAGGTTGTAGCGGCAGGAGGCAGGAAGGCGGCTCTGGTGTAGACGGAACAACAGAGGTCGGACAGGGGCTCTGGTTCGTAGACGGTAGGGCAAGCAGGAGGTCAGGGCAGGCGGCAAGGTTGTAGACGGTAAACGTAAGCAGGGAGTCGGTACACGGTTTAAAGGGAAGACAGGAACGTTGGAACACTTTCACCCCTGGAATATACAAACCAAGGACCCCGGGGAGGGCCGGCAGGAAGTGGCCGGACTAAAATAGGAGCAGTGCCCGGCCAATGAAAACCCAAATTTCCGGCGCACTGCCCGTTTAAATTCAATTTTCCGGCGCCGCGCGGCCCTAGGGGCGGGAGCTACGCGCCGGGGACCGGACACAGACTGAGCAGGAGCGCCGGACCCAGTAAGTGAGCGCCCGGGGGGGTCCGATGCACGGGCGGACCCGAACCCGACGTGCGGGATGGGGCTCCGCTGGGAGCGGGGGCACGGGCGCGCCTGCGACACGGGACAGTGGTCGCAGGGGCGTTCGTGACATCGCAACATTTTTCAGCAGTCCTCCAAGGGGATTTATCAATTTTTTTCTTTTTTGGTATCGAGAAGGTTACCATAGGTATAAGGGACGTAACCTTAATCAACACTTATTACGTAGGGAGGCTCAGTGGATATTTAAATTAAATACTAGAATGCCTTTTGGATTAAATAATAAAAATTATCTTTTATACCACTATTGAATTTTTTATGTTATATTTATATGTCAATATATCCAAGCATTATATTTGGTTTTGTTCGTGTCTGTTTGAATTTGTCAGAGATGTTTTTAAATGTACACACGTGATCATTTGTGAATGTATAAGATCAGTTTATTTGCAGGTATGCTACGATTAAGGGATAATTCTTTCCCGAAACGAGTCAGCTCTCCTGACATTTTTCAGTCAAACATGGATTTCATATGATTTAAATAAATAAAGGAACTTACATTTTTATATTAAAGAAGCTGGAGTGAATTCACTTTTCTGCACAATTCATGTATTACCCAAGGATCCCTGGGTATACTCCGTGCTTCCTATAGAGCCTACGCCCAGCTGCAGTTATCTAGAACTGAAGTGGTGAGCGGAATTTCTTCTTTTTTTTGTTACGTCTAGTATTCAGATCAGCAATCCCTGAAGGCACCTTGTTTTATCACTTTTCGTGACTAATATATTGGGCATTTATCATATTGATATGCATAAAAACTCTTCTGAATTTAACTCAGGCATGAATAATGTGGTAGTAAAAAAAAAGACTTAAGTTTCTGGGCTTATTGCATCCACGTCTTTAGCTGCTATGAGCGATCCCGATGTGGAGTCTCCAGTGGTGAGAAGCAAAAACACCACTTGTCCTGTTACACTCCCAACTAGTTCTAATCCCAGCACTTCAAACTTGGGCAGCTCTGGAGCTGGTGCTGCGGGCTTATGAAATGAGGGGCCTCCCACATAAAGTTGGCTTCACAACGTAGGAAGCGATTTTTAGAAGTGTTTAATGTAAATTAATTGAACATTTTGGGAGAACAAACATGTATAAATGTATTACGATCACTGGAAAAGTTGGCTTCACAGGAAATTAAAGTTTGGTAGATCTCCGAAACATTAAACATGTACTTGGAAAAATCTATGGTACCAAGGTGTTTGCGCATTAATAAAACACCTACGTTTTTCCTGAAGATTTTTTGAATAAGTGGAATAATGTTCTCACAAATTGTTCTCCTGAATTAATGAAATTAATTACACAATTTGAGGAAGAAAATAGAACAGGCATTGTTGGAATGTGAGACCACACATTTATATAAAGAAGGAATGTCCAAAATAGAGACTTAAGGAGTTAATTTAGGTATTCTGGATGATAAGCAATATAGCTATTTATTGATTGAGAGTCCTATTATGTAAATTTTTCATGGACTGCCAAAAGTCCACAAATCCACCATTTGTCCCCTCTTTAAGACCCGTCATATTGGTGATTGGTTCCTTAAATGAACGGGTCTGTTCCTGGGTGGACGATTTGTTGCAACCCTTAGGCTATGTTCACATGGCTTATTTGCGGGGCGTAATTACGCCCCGCAATTACGCCGTGTGGACGGGGGCGAGAGCGGGGGGCCGGCACCTCGCCGGCCCATAGACCATCATTACTAGCGGCGCTTGTACGCCGCTAGTAAATGACATGTCACCTATCTCCCCCCACGGCGGATTCACCAAGCAGGGAGAAGAGACGTAATCCATAGCTCTCTATGGGAACCGTGGATTACCGTAATGACTGGGACGTATTGCAGCCGTAATTCGCGTAGTACGAACTGGATTATGGACTGAAATACATCCCATTTTAAGCCGTGGGAACATAGCCTTAGTTGCATGTGTCGTACCCTGTGAGTGATGATAATGATGTTGCCGTGCTGGAGGGTGTTGCTGGGTGTTGTAGTGCAACTTTGGGGCTCACCTTCTGCAACCTTCCTGTCACGGTAGGGTCCGAGGGTGATGGAGCCCTTTCTCCTCTCAGCATATACACAAGGGAACTTCTTTAAATAAAATGTCTTTACACAATAATGGTGCAAATAGATGAAAAGTTTACTGAAGGGATTAATTTTATACAGTTCAATACAGGTATATAAGGTCTTGAGTAAATGCAGGCTTGATCAGACTCCTTTGCTTCAGAGAGGGGGTTACCGGGGTTACTATGGATTTGGCCTTAGCAGATAGACAAAATAAAGTAGACAGACCTGCTCCAGGGACTTGCGGTTTTCAGCCTTTTTAAGGTGCGTGTGAATGGTTACTTGAAGTTACTTGAATAAACTTGAGAGAAGATGACGCTGTAAACGCTCACTGACAAGCAGGAGGGATACGCATGGACACACTGACTTTTAACCCCTTAAGCCGAACGCCTGAAAAGTAGTTAATGACCAGAACATTTTTTTAGTTTTGGCCTCCTTGCATTTTAAACAGTTGTAACTTTTTTATTTTTTCAATGACGCAGTTGGATGAGGCCTCGTTTTATTCAAGACAAGTTGTACTTTATAAGGGAATAGTTTAAGTACACTTATAAATAATTGCAGTAATTTTTTTTTTTTCCAAAAAATTTTTTTGTTTTTTCATTTTTTTTTTTTTTACACCATTAACAGTTTCACACTTAATAACTTGTTAGATTAATTCTACAGGTTATTACGGTCGTGTGGATACCAAATATGTGTAGTTTTTTGTGCGCGTTAATTTATGTCATTATTTTTTTATTAAATATGTATTTTTATATTTTTTATTTAGTTAAAATTTTTTTTATTCTTTTTTTTTACACTTTTTATGGTATTGTTTTAGTACTTTTATTTTGACTCCCATGAAGGGAGAACTGTTTAACTTTTTTAAATTTTTTTTTACACTTAGTAATGTATTAGCATATCATATATGAATACATGCTAACTGTGTCAGTCTGACACAGGCAGTGATTAGGAAGCACACAGTGCGTCCTAATCACTGGCTTACATCAGACAATCTGGGGCCACACGCTAGGTCCCAGAACTGACTGGCAGCCGTTCCCCGGGTCTGTCGGGTCACCGGGTGTTCGATCACCGACAGAGAGGGATCCCTTTGATGCGCTGCGGTAACGACCGCCGCAATCAAAGGGTTAAGCCGGTTGCAGAGGTTCCCGCTCCCGGCCTGCAGGACATGCTCTGGGATCGGGGCTGTGTAGTTCAGCCCCGATCCAGCGCAGCTGCGGCACCGGGCGCGCGAAATCCGATGTTCTGCACGACGTCAAAAGACGTCGCTGCAGACGAACGACCGCACTGGCCGCCGTTGCAAAAGACGGTCGCGTCGTTAAGGGGTTAAGCCAGGAAGACATTGACGGTGAATGGGAGACACTCTAACACTTCACCAATTCGACAGCAGGCACTACTAAATACAGAGAATGTCCTACTGAGACAATGAGGACACGCATCAATCTTTATAGCTGCCTGGGTACAGGTTAGGGGACTAAACCTCAGGCCTGACAGGATTTCTGAGGTGATGCAGGGAGGTTAGATGTGACTCTGGCCAAGCCAGACTACCAACTGTTAGAACCCGTACAGCCTCTTGGGTAGAGGGTGGGCGGAGCCAGCTTTCTCCTGGCCAATCACTAGAGACTGATGAGTTGCAGGGGAGGAGCTCTGATCAAGCTTAACACTTGTTTTACGGACATATGAATTGACCAATGAATATCTCCTAGTGGGTTGCTATGGAAACTGTAACAACACCTTCACCACTAGAGGCCAATACACACAGAATATCACACAAATAGAAATACAGAAATACATTGCTCATTAAATATACTACAAGAGAGGCTTAAACTAGGATATAAACATGTAGGCACTAATACACATAGTCCAGGGTTGCTAATGGCAACAACACACCTGCTGACGCCTGACAAATACTGGACTGGGCCGTTACACATGCACACCCAGTTACATTAAGGACAGTACACAGGTTTTATGCACATTTAATAATTTCTCCTCGAATGAACATTTTTACTGGCTAACGTGAAGTATGCATTTTATATTCATGCATACCGCATGGTTTAGCCATTTCTGCTTTGGCATATCATTTATACAATGCAGGATTATATACCGAGGATTTAATTAATTACATTTTTGAACTGGTAAAGTATTTACTGACTCACTTTTGACTTTTATCAAGATCTTTACCTCCAGATACAGGGGGCACCAATAGGGGCTAAATTCTCCTCCTCATTAGCCAATCTATATATGGCATGGTGGGAGGAGAAATAAATGTATTCCTCTGATAACCCATTTTTTTGTAATTTATATTATTTTGGCCGCTATATAGATGACCCATTGTTAGTCTAGACAGTAACAGAAAAATGTATGGGGGATTTTGTCTGTTACATTAAAATAATCCGTACAATTTAAGATTTACAGCCCAAAGCCATAAAGTCACTATTAATTTTTTTAGACATTAACCTTACAATTCAGGATGATGTGGTGTATACGACATTGTTTAGAAACAGTACTGCTGGTAACACTGTGTTACATGCTAACAGTAACCATCCCATTCATATAATAAATTCAATTTCTGTTGGTGAGTTTACCTGGCCGAAACAGGCTGGCTCGGATCCCAAACTATTAGCGACTCAGTTTAACATCTTTGAGAAACGCCTAAAGATGGATATTATCCAGACTGGAATGTGAATAGAGCTAAAAGGATCGTTTCTTTAAAAAAAATAGAGTCTTTTAAAAGAAAAAGTTAATAGAATAGCTGTAGAATCACCTGCTCTATTTTTCACCACTCCTTACAGTGATCAATACAAACAGTCAACATTATTCGTAGGAATTTACCCATTTTATATCAAGATAACATCTGCGTGGATATACTTGCTAAAGGAGTATGTTTTGTTCCTAAACGTGGTAAATCCCTTGCGGCTATGCTTTCTCCTAGTGTACAAAAAGAAGAACCTGTTGCAAATAATTGGATAGCCACTAGGGGGAGTTTTAGATGCAGTGGTAAACGCTGTAACATGCGTAAATTTGCAGATTGTGTAACAGAATTTGGTTAGCATCCGAAAGATACAACTTATAAGATAGATGATTTTATAAATTGTAATACCGAGTCAGTGGTGTATGCTATTAACTGCAAAGTCTGTGATCTCATCTATATTGGCTGTACAATCCATAGTCTTAAGAGACGAATATATGAGCATATATGGCACGCAAAAAAAAACAGTTATGTTAACGTTTCTGGAGCCTCACAACATTTTTCCACCAAGGGGATTTATCTATTTTTTTCTTTTTTGGTATCGAGCATGTTACCATGGGTATAAGGGCGGTAACCTCAAACAACTTTTATTACGTAGGGAGGCTCAGTGGATATTTAAACTAAATCATAAAATGAATGGATTAAATCAAATATTTACATTAAATACTAGAATGCCTTTTGGATTAAATCATAAAAATGATCTTTTATACCACAATTGAATTTTTTATGTTATATTTATATGTCAATATATGCAAGCATTTATAGTTTTCTTTGTGTCTGTTTAAATTTGTCAGAGATTTTTTTAAACTAACACACGTGGTCACTTGAGAACGTATAAGAGGATTGATCAGTTTATTTGCCGGTATGCTACAAATAAGGGACAATTCTTTCCCGAAACGAGTCAGCTCTCTTGATATTTAACTTTTCGTATTCAAGAAAGCTTTTATTGAAGCAAAAGAAATGAACGACATAGTACAGTAATGTCACATCAGCAAATAGTCAGTAAATTTCATAGTACAAAAGTCACATATGAACATTTGTAGATAATGGCACCTATGCAATAATACAATGAAACAGGCAAGTGAAAATGTGGAGACCCAAACAGCAGGAATCCACAGATGACTAAGTAAGTTCCTAATAGAGATGTTGTTGATATCTGCACTAGAATGACATCAAACGGTATGATACTATCAGAGGAGGTCTCAAAAGAGAAGAAGGCTATTTCTCCTCAAGGAACCGGATGTCACAAGTCTGAGGAAACACATGAACACTACTGTCCCAAAGAAGGTATAACAGTATTCAGGTTGAAAATAGAGCTTAAAAAGAACAGCAAACAAAAACATACAAACAGTGAAATTAGGGTGAGGGTAATCAGTCGGTCATATTTGATGAATCTGGAGATCTCATAGGTATAAAAATAATATGCGTCCTGAGGAAAGGCTGTACATTAAAGGAACGAACGCTACGCATCAGACGAGCAGAAGGAGACCCAGTCACTCCACACCTGCCAAAATTTTTTGGGGGGAATCACTACGTAGCTCCTCCAAGCAATATATGCTATGTATCTCTTTGAACCAATCCGTTAAAGACGGGGTTGAAGTTGAGCGCCACAATCTGGGAATGACCAATTTACCTGCATTTAGTTAGAAAGCAATTAAGTGATTTATTAACCCCTTAACGACCCTAGACATATGAGTACGTCCCAGGGTCGCTAAGGGGCTTTGCAGTGGAATTGCTCCGTGACCCGCCGCACAGCCGGCGGGTGTTAGCAGCTGATCGCAGCTAACACCCGGCAGTTACAGCGTGGGGGGGGCGTCAACGCCCGCCTGCTCTGTTTAACGCTTTAGATGCCGCATCAAAGATGGCCGCGGCGTCTAAATGAATGAAAATTGGTGCCACGCACTGTTCTTCACTGTGATCGGAGTCACCGCAGCGTAACTGCGGGGATCCGATGCATTGACATGGCAGCGGGAAGCCTTGTGAAGGCTCCCATCGCTGCCATGTTCCCGTTTGCCCCACTTCCGGTCCCAGGCAGGAAGTGGGGAAACCGCCCTCTTGGTACAGCCTAATGCATTGTCTATGCAATGCATTAGGCTGTATTAACGATCGCGCCCCCTCGTGGTGAAGCACCCTATGGGGACTCAAGGTTAAAGTAAAAAAATAAATAAAGTTTTAAAGTACAAAAAAGTATTAAAAGTTCAAAACACCCCCCTTTCACCATTTTACAAATAAAAACAATAAAATAATTTAAAAAGTTACACATATTTGATATCGCTGCTTCCAAAAAAGTCTGATCTATAAAAATATAACATCATTTATCCCGTACGCTGAATACCATAGAAGAAGAAAAATACCGAATGCCAAAATTGGGTTTTTTGGTCATTTTATGTCGCATAAAAATTGGAATAAAAGTGATCAAAAAAGTTGCATGCATTCCAAACTGCTAGTAATAAAAAGTACGCTTCAGCCCACAGAAAAATGCTGCCTCACTGACATCCGTAGGTGTTAGTACAAAAAAGTTATTGGTCGCACAAAATGGCGCGGTGGCGAAAATTTCAAGAATAGAAAATGTTTGGAATTTTTTACAGTACCAAAACAAGACGGGAAACCTACATGTTTGGTATTGGCAGATGCGTATCAACCTGTAGAATACAGATAATACATCATTTTTACAAAAGATTGAACGCCATAAAAGCAAAAAACTCGCAAATATGGCGCAAGTACCTTTTTTTCACAATTTGTCCCACTTGAATTTTTTTGGCGATTCCACAGTATATTCTATGGTGATATGAATAACACCATTAGAAAGTACATCTTGTCCTGCAAAATAAAAGCCCTCATAAGTCTATGTAGGTGGAAAAAAAAAAAAGTTATGGTTCTGAGAAGGCGAGGAGGAAAAATTGAACGTGTTAACAAAACAAAAAAAAAGCAAGGTCCTTAAGGAGTTAATACCTTGGGAGCAAGGGGCACCATAAATAAGAGCAATGCGGCAGGGTCATTGGAGATTTTCAGTCCCGACACCAGCGGAATCACTTCAATTACGTTGAGCCAGAAAGGTTGTAGAAGGGGGCAACTCCACCAAATATGAGTCATTGTCCCCACATCAGCTTGGCAACACTAGCACGTATTTGGGACAGATGGGAACAGGGAGTGCAACAGGTATGGTGTCACGTTCATGCCAGATAGGCCCTCTGCATCTGGCTCTGGTCGCCGGCCACGGCCACTGCGACCATAACTGCGGCTTCAGCCTCTACTTTTCTTCTAGTGTGAATGCTGTTTGCATTCACACTTGCATTCTGTCTGCCTAATTGATTTCTGGCCAATGCCCGTGACAAGAAACTTTCCAGCACTATTGGGGTTAACTTTTTCTCTTGATGATTGACAGTTCCCTCTTCCTATCACTTCTGCTCTCCTTCTTCCCCTTCCCTATTTATAGTCTCACCTTCCTGTCCTCTTTGCCTGTTATACGGTTCTATGTTACTATAGTTCTCCTGTACTTTTATTTGACTTTCTGTGCGCTTTGACTCTTGCCTGGTTCCTGATTATTCTTTTGTCTCTCGTTTTTGTACTGTGCTGCCCATTTGTTACTGACTTGGCCTGCCCGACTTCTTTTGTTTGTTCCATGTTTGTTTGTCCTTGGCTCAGAGCAGTCATCAGTCTTCAGCTTGGGGCCGACCTAGTAAGGAGTCGGGTTCCCTAAAAGGTAGGGACAGAGGTTGGGACCAATGTCAGGGACTCACTCGTCTGTGTCTCTGTGTGTGTCCCTGACAGTCCCTGACATTATAGCAGGCCCATATTCTAGACAACTTCCCCAGCAGTTCGTTATGAGCACCGACATGTCGGTCTCGGACCGCCTGGATGAGTTGGCAATGCAACTTCAGGGCATGGCGGGCCTTATGAGCCAGATTTCACTTTGGCTGGATGCTATTTAAACTCCGCTGCCTGATCCAGCTGCCCCGTCAGTGTCATTACCTGCTCCTGCGTTTGTGGGTCAAAACAGACAGTACAAACTGAATATGCAGCTTCCTGACTGCTTTGATGGCATACAGGTACCCCCTAACTTGAATGACAAGTTTTCCGTACCTGTAACCTTGATTTCTGGAGCCAAGAGTCTTTGCCAAGCCATGATTGATTCAGGAGCTGCCGTTAGTTTTATCAGTATGGCT
Source organism: Phyllomedusa bahiana (assembly GCA_025379985.1). Taxonomy (NCBI): domain Eukaryota; kingdom Metazoa; phylum Chordata; class Amphibia; order Anura; family Hylidae; genus Phyllomedusa; species Phyllomedusa bahiana. The sequence continues at coordinate 58,081 of JAODAL010011608.1, read as the reverse complement.
GTGGCCCAAGGCCTAGGGTTAGAATTAATTCCATTGTGTTCTCCCTTTTCAGTTTCAGGTGCAGATTCCACCCCCCCCCCCCCCCAACGGGGGGGAGAATAGAATACAATACTACCGAAATTACCTTGAACGTTGGGTGCTTGCATTCCGAACACCTGTCTTTTTTTTGTCATGGAGAGATTAGCCCTGGATAGTATTTTGGGCTTGCCATGGCTATGCCTCCATAATGCTGTGTTCGACTGGAGGACTGCTGAGTTGGTTAAATGACGGGACTCACGTGGTTCTCATTTAAAGACTATTCAGTCCTTGGTATGCTCTATAAATGGTAATCACGGTATTTCCGACTTTATCTCTGATTTTAAAGACGTCTTTGATGAGACCATTGCGGACAGTCTCCCGCCACATTGGCCATATGATTGTGCTATAGATCTTATTCTGGGGGCAAAGCTTCAACTTATCAACTCCAGAATGAGAATCTATGCGTCAGTATGTTAAGGCCGACGCGACCATAACTGCGGCTTCGGCCTACTTTTCTTCTAGTGTGAACGCTGTTTGCAAACTCTGTATGCCTAATTGATTTCTGTCCAATGCCCATGTCCAGAAACCTTCCAGCACTATTGAGGTTAACTTCTTCTCTTGGTGATTGACAGTTCCCTCTTCCTATCACTTCTGCTGTCCTTCCTCCCCTTCCCTGTTTATAGTCTCACCTTCCTGTCCTCTTTGCCTGCTATACAGTTCTCTCTTCCTATGGTTCGCTTGTACTCTTATTTGACTTTCTGTGCTCTGTGACTCTTGCCTGGTTCCTGATTATTCTTTTGTCTCACGTTTTTGCACTGCGCTGCTCGTTTGTTACTGACTTGGCCTGCCCGATTTCTCTTGTTTGTTCCGTGTTTGTTTGTCTTCATCTGTGTGTTCAGTCTTCAGGTTGGGGCTGACCCAGTAAGGAGTCAGGTTCCCTAAAAGGCAGGGAGAGAGGTTGGGACCAGTGTCAGGGCCTCACTCGTCTGTGTCTCTGCGTGTGTCCCTGACAGTCCCTGACAGATGGTACCCGATACCATCTAGACAGAATCTTATCGTTTAGCTCTTGTATTTTAGAAGAGACAGATGTTTTATTGGTAGGAAAAAGATCTTATTCCATTCATCCTCAGAGACTTCCCTAGAGGAGCTCCACTTCCCAGGCCCTTTGGAAAGATAGTTTACCAGAGTCTATGGGAGTAATCAGGAGACCATAAATGTTACAAACATGGTGCTGTGTAATTGTTTTCTGCTAGCACCAGGATTCAAAGGGAGTTGGCGGTCCGTGAAAGTTTAATAGGGTTTTATATTTAGAATGGAAGCTATGGATTTGATAATAGTTAAGCCTAGAAAAGGATCTATTCAAGGGGTCTCGAACTACTGCATCGTAAGCTTTAAATGTGTCCTCAGATAGAAGATTCACAATCACCAAAAAGCCTCTATGGCCACTAATATCAGAAAAAGCAGCAGGTACAGCATCAGGGACTTTCGGGTTACCACATAGTGGGGTCACGGGTCCGTCTGTGCCAAAGATATTCATGATTGAGGGGTAGGCTCTATGGGTCCGTATCGTGATTTGAGTGATATACTGGACTTTCCTAAGAGAGCAACTAGGCAACATGGAGGAGGGCAGCCATGGCAGGGCTGCAATAGGACCCCTGTACACAGTAGACTCAATCCGCACCCATAACTTGGAATAAGTGAGCATTATGAAAACTGTCTAGTATTCGGGCTGAGACTGCAGCTAAGTAGTTAGCTTGTGTGTTGTGAAAGGATAGACCCCCTGCTAGTTTAGATTTCATTAATGTGGATCTGGAAATTCTAGGGTGCTTATTAACCAAGACAAATTGAAGCATGAGGAGGATTGGAATTGTATGAAAAAGGTAAAGTAGATGAGGGAGACCATTAATTTTTAGAATGTTTATTCTTCCTATCCATGAGAAATCCTTCTTACTTAAATCCACTTACTTAAATCATGCGAGATAGTCTGAAGAGTAGGGCCAAAAGTTGAGATCCAAAACTTTAGTAAGATTGCAGGGAATATTAACACCAAAGTATTTAAGAAATGTGGCAGCCCATGAAAAGGAGAAATTATTTTTTAAGCTGCTGGAGTCTGCCATCCAGGAGGTTTAGACTCAGAGCAACGCTTTTGGACATATTAACTTTGTGGTTGCTGTAAAAACCAAATTCATATAAGACCCTCATCACCGAGGGTAAAGAAGTAATGGGATTAGTTATATAAAGCGAAAGCTGAGCATTTAATATGCTCATCCATAATCTTGATCCCTTGTATAGAGGGGTTATAATTTATAGCTTGCATTAAGTGTTCCATGGCTAGCACATAGAGCAGAGGAGCTAAGGGACAGCTCTGCCTGGTACTATTGCCGATTGTGAAGGGGACCAAGAGGGAGCCGTTAACCCGTATTTGTGCTTGTGGGGACTGTGGGGACTGATAAAGAGCCAAAATCTTGGATAAAAGGATCAGTCCAATACCAATGTGGCTCAAAACAGCCTTCAAAAAAGACCAACTAACTTTTTTAGCGTCAAGTGAGAGCAGCATACTGGGTAGACAAGTGACACTAATAAGTATGTAAAGCACTCAAGATATACTCCGTGAGATGTACCATCTTCCCTTGCGAGTCTTTAATTTGTGGTATAAATAGAGATGCTCTCTTGTTTCTCAGAGCTCAGGTCAGAAACCTACCTGGCTTATTACTTCAACCACAGAATGTACTAGAGCAAAGCTGATGATATCGCTTATGCTTACGTTCCATGAGCTGAAGAATATCGTGACGCAATTGCGGCAGTATTCTACGATCAGATTCAGATCCAGAACTCTTGTGCGTCAACTCAAAACGACTGAGAGTGTCTAGTAAGGTCTGGAGTTTTAGGGAGGACTCTCTGTTCAGATGAGCCCCGTGCATTTTAGAGCCTCCCATTGGATTTGAGGGGATGTAGAGTCAGACTGCTGACTGGCCCCAAAAGAGAGAATTGTTTCCTATAGCTCTAAGAGACACAGATAGTCTTGCAGAAGAGATTCGTTCAATCTACAAGAGAAGTGAGGACAAGTGTAGTTTGGAAAGGCAAAATCACAGTGAACGGGGGCATAATCCAAATGAAGGATACTCCCCATCGAGATATCAGTGACATAAGGGAGTAGTGAGTGCTGCGGAAATAGATAGTCTATCCGACTATAGGAGTTGTGGGGATGAGAGTAGAAGGTGTAGTCCCTATCTGAGGGATGCATTGGGTAGTAGCAAGTGATCAAAATAGGAGCTGTCAAGACCGAGAAGAGACCCAGTGTAGATTGGACAACTTAAAAGGCCTGAAAAACATAGGCCAAACAACAAAAACAAGCAAACCAGGAGCTGCGATAGCCCAAAAAAAGCGAAAGGCCAAGTCCATGGGGATACATGACCAACCAGCCCGGTGGCCCAAGAGAGAAATCTTGATGTAGCAAAAAGGAGCAAGAGCACCACAGGACAGATATAACTGTTGATAACACTGGTTAACCATTGAGAATGGAAATTATCATCTATTGTGTGACAACCAGTATCATCAATATATGTAAAAGCCATGAAGAAAGAAAGCTTGAGCAATTCAGAATTTGTATAAGAGAGTAATAGAGACCCTAGGGATAAAGAAGAAAAAAAAAAGAGGGGGGGGAGAGATTGGGGCGGGGGAAGAAAGGCAGCGACAGGGTTATCTGCGATCTCCGCAAAAGGGAATGGAGAAAACACTCAGAGTACATAGACAAGAAAAATGTCCATTTACAAAAAGGTTAAGCATAGCCTCACAAGTCCATGACGTGAAGTCAGCGACGGGCATCCGAGGAGAGGACCAGACCTTCCGGGGCCCTCAGACGTCTGCGCATCCTTTGTGATTTCGGCGTATTTGAGTGCGCTGGAGGGATAGTCTTATTCGTAGGGAGAGCCAGAGGAGAAAAAGAGTTAGGTAGGTTCGCCGTTTGCCAGTCTGGAATAACAATGTCAGGTAGTTCCAGGGCTGCCAGAAATGCTGTTAGATCAGCGGGAGAATGGAAAACTATGGAGGAGCCTTTATGTTTGACATGAAGAGCGAATGGAAATCCCTAGCAGTAAGGTATGTTTCTTGACTGAAGCACCGAGAGCAGTGGCTTGACAGCAGCACGTTGGCGAAGTGTACGCCTGGACAAATCTAGAAAGGCAAATCTTAGTGCCCTCAAAGGTGATATGTTGCATGAGACAAGCCTTTCTCATGATTTCCTCTTTGATGGTATATTGATGGAGTCTACAGATTATGTCTCTGGGACGGGACAGATCTTGGCTCTGTGGACGTAGTGCACGATGAGCTCTGTCAAACTCTAAAGGGGAAACAGGCTGTCATTCTACTTGTGACCATCTATCTGGGCAGTACTATCTGTTACCATTACAGGATCCTGGTACCTGTTGGTTCCATCATCTTCTTGAAGGGACGTAAGCATACTATATCTATGTATCATGTAGGCATTTCCTCGTTTCTCTAAGTTCCCTGATGAACCCACACGATCTTTGGGGAAACGAGTCGGATTGGCTGACTATTGAGATAGTTTTTGGATTTGCTACTTAGTGTGATGGTTTATTTAGTGTTGGTCTTGTCTTTTTGTATATGTTTGTTATTGTGAATTATCTTTTGTGCCCTGTCTTTAGTGTCTGTGTTATTTCTATTGTGGTACACAGTAGACTCTTTTGTGTTGGGATTAGAGTTGTTTATGTGTCCATTTCTTGTTGTTTTATATGTTTGTTTGTACTGCATAAAGATTTGTAGGGTGTTCCAGTGCAGGGTCGCTCTTTTAGTGTTTGCTCTTTGGATTCTAGACTTTTTGAGATATAAATTTTTTTTAATAAAGGTTACTTTTTAGCCTATTTAAACCTATAGGCATTGGTAATATTTCTAGTAGTTCTTTTTTTTTTTTTTTTAAACTGTAAAGGGGATTCCATTGGTTTGCCCAGGATATAGTTAAACAATCTCAACAACGTTGTCAGCAGTTCAGAGGTGCGGACCGACTCAGAGAGGCCCTGTATTCTGATGTTATTTCGGCGGTTGCGATTTTCCAGATCATCCAGCTGGGCCGCTAAGAAGATTTGGTGTTCAGATTGTTCAGCAATCGAAGATTGTAAGTCAGTGATGAGATTTGTGTGGTCTTGAGCACTCTCCAGTTTCTGAACTTTTTCTTGGAGGTCTGATACAGCAGATTGCACAGGAAGCAAGTCTTGTCGCCATGTGGTTTGAAGATCCCACCCCAATTGTCTCATCACTCTTGGAAGGTAGGAGAGATAGAAGAGCCCGCAGCTCTGGGTGAGCCTGGAGAGTGTGAAGCGCGTCCTCAGGGGGTGGCAAGTCAGCTGGAGGAGAGCAGTTGGCCTCGTCTTGTAGCCCAGGCTCCAAAGATGTAGGATAGTGAGAAGATGGGAGCCATGACGGGCTACCACCCCAGGTAGACGAGTCCAGGCTGAAGATCCAATCCAGTTTCTGCGTGTTGTGAGGTAAGCCCGATAGTTTCAGAGAGATAGGGTCTGAAGAAGCATTCCATAGGGGCACCGGGGTGGAGGACGCCCGACCGACCCTTTCCAATGGAATGGTAGCAGCCTCCTGTATAGCCCCTTTTGTCAGCGCCATTGTTGGTAGGTTGGAGGTATGAGAGCCGACAAAGGGTTTTCTATCGCCTTCCGCATCAATGAGCAAAGGTGCCGGACGAATTGTGGGAGCCACACAGGGCAAATGATTCTGCTGAACAAGGTGCTCGGCAGTGTTCTGGGATGCATACGCAGGCACTATAGAGCATGATCTCAGAGTCCTGAGGTCAACAGGGGGTTTAGCCTGATTCATGGAGGTATGGGAACCACTGCTATCTTGAGATGTAACTGGAGGTCCCCCTGTAGTGACGATGGCTGTAGTCAGGTCCACTGACAGTGAAGATGAGAAAAATTTGTCATGTGTTTGGTAAGCAGCAAGTTGCTTTGTCAGCATAGGCTCAGGGCCCTCAGGCTTTGAGGAAGGGTTATGTATTGGCAGCCTACTATTACTCTGTGCAGGGTAGGCAGATACTGGCATCAGACAGGTAGAATGGAAACTGCAAGGAGACACAGTTTGAGGCTTTAATGCACAGGTGTCAAACTGCCGGCCCTCCAGTTGTTGTGAAACTACAACTCCCATCATGCATTTGTATAATCTATAACAGTGGGCATGATGGGAGTTGTAGTTTCCCAACAACTGGAGGGCCGGCAGTTTGACACCCCTGCTTTAATGGGTTTGAAGAGGGATTAGGGGATGGCATCAGAGGTGGATAATCCTCCATAGAGACAAGTAGGCTATCTGCCCTGTCTGGTGTTGTTGTAGAGGTGCTGGGCAAGCCCTCTGGAGCCAAATTCAAAGATGAATTTGCGGTAGCACACTCGTCTTTTTGGCTGTAAAACTGCATATTTATCGGTGAGTGAGAAGGGCTAGAGAACACTTCACCGTGGCTGATCAAAAGAGCAGAATGAAGGGAGTGTTGCACAGGGCTCCCCGTAATGGCCGGCACAGGTGCAGGCTGGATGGCATCATGCACCCAAAATGGCGTCTGCACATGAGGAGAGGCTGCATAAATGGCGGGACACTGCAATGTGCAGAGAGAAGGGCATATGGAAAGATGCACAGGGTTCTCCGAGCTGCCAATCGGTGCCGGAGCAGAGGGTGAGTGAAGCAGAGTCTGCTGACAGCTGAGGGAGAATTTTAATCATAGATTTTATATGATTTAAATAAAGGAACTTACATTTTTATATTAAAGAAGATGGAGTGAATTCCCTTTTCTGCACAGTTCAGCAAGGGACAGGAGACAAGGGGGCGACACCTGCCCCCTGCGGTCTGTTTCCAGCTCCCAGCCGTTGGAGACAGACCACAGGGGGGCAGGAGACACGGAACAGAGGGCAACTTCTACCCTCTGTGACCTAAGACCGCCAGAGACAGACCATAGGGGGCAGGAAACAGGAGAAATGGACAGAAGACAAGTAGGCAACTCCTACCCCCTTGCACACTGAAATACACACACCCCTCCCCCGCACACTCATATACACACACCCCTCCCCCGCACACTCATATACACACACCCCTCCCCCGCACACTCATATACACCCACCCCTCCCCCCACATTCACCCCTCTCCCTGCACTCACTTGTACTGCTGCTGGCATCCTGGAGTTTTCATGCTGCTTTGCTGGGAGGAGGGTGCGGAGCTTCGTGGATCTTGATAAGCTCTGCCCCCTTCTCCCAGCAGTGCTCTGGGGCTCGTTGCTCTCTTAGCTTCCTATGCAGGAAGCTATCAGAACAACGCACTGCCGGCACAGTCAATGACTTCGCGACAGCACAAAGAACCTCTTGCAGCTGTTCAGCTGCGGGAGGTTTAACCAACCCTTCCGGGTTGGTAAGTATGATATAGTGGTAAATGTCAGTTGTACACAAACTCTGCAGACTGTATATTACCACCATCCGGAGACCCTGTAGTGGTAGATAATGGTTGTACATTGGTGCTCTGTAGACATTCAAGTGATTACAGTGCTTTCACATTCAGTTACTCACAAGTGACGTCTTCTCTGATGGGAGTCATTTACTTTCCCTTTTCTTCTCCACCTTGTCCAGACCGCGATGATGACTTCTTCCGGCCACAACTTATCTCTGCAGAATTTATCGCGCAAACATCTTAGAATTCTAACTTTTTCAGCATCTCCCTACATGTGCCCACTACTGTACAAACTCACCATGGGTTGATGGTAGAAGGAACGTGGTTATGGGTTGATAGGTGGAGCTATGGGGTGGGGTTATAGGATGATAGGTGGAGGTTGTATTTTGTGTTGGCACTAGGCCACATAACACAATGGCAGTGGAAGGGCAGGAGAGTAGAAACAGGCCACAGCTTACAGGACCAATTTTCTTGATGAGATGGTGGGGAGGGGACAGAAGACCAACCCCTTGTAGCTCTGCAGCTATGGCCTATACCCTCCAGGATCATATTGTGTGGCCTGAAATCGATTGCACCCCCTTGAAGATCAAGGCAATATCTTCGAGGGTGCAAAGGATGGAGTTTAGCACTGTTATGTTTTTGTAGTGTATCTATTTTTATACAGGTTTCCTTGTTTGGATTATGGATGAGCATACAGTTGAGAACTATGGTGGAACAAGGAGCTGATAGCAGTAAATACCTACCTATTTACCCACAGAGGGCTGTATACCTACAGGGGGCTGTATACCTACCCATATACCTACAGTGGGCCTATGTACCTACCAAATGTGGGGCCTATATACCTACCTACTTAATGAGGGTCAATATCAATACCTAATTACTTAATGTAACGACCAGCGGTGTCAGTATGCACTAACACCGTGAACAACGGGTATTTGGTGTGAATCCACTGTGATCACCGCGGGCGAAGGTGGGGTAGGTGGAGACCACACCAGGGAGCAGTCTCTAATGGTCCCCTGGCCTTCACCAGAGCCTGCCTGCAAGGCCAGAATGGACTTCGCTGCATGAAACCCCAGGTCAATACCATGATGTGGCTACCCATGGTGACAGCCAAGTTGAAGAACAAGGAGGCCGGTTAAAGACTGAGACGACAGGTCACAGGCTGGTGCAACTGCAGATAGCAGAATCCCAGACAGAAACAAACTGTCTGTGAAAGTGAATACACGCCTGACCTTGTGAGTAGAGGCTTCACTTTTACTTTCTTGTTTATTTTAGAAAGTGGCGAGGTGCATGACCAAGGAAAAACTTGGAGGCAGATATTGTATGTGTACTGTTAGGGGTTAGTGCCAGAACTGATTTTTAGTTGTAAACTTATCTTGCAGATATAAAACCCTCACACAGCTCTTTCACTCTTAGAATATAGTAACATAAAACCATGGGACCGACACATGTACCACTGCATATTCAGATTGGCCCGTTGGGGAATGGGTGATCCTCGAGTGGGTCCTATGCTCCAAAGCATGTGTTTGCATGTACATCCTCAGGACGTGCATGCAGATGAAAACTGTGGCAGAGATAATCCGCCTAATAATGGGGCCTATATACCTACCTAATGGGGGTCCAATAGACCTACCTATCTAATGGAGGCATTTATACCTAACCAGCAGCATCCTACCTACTTAATTTGGGCCTGCATACGTGCCTACTGAGGGCCGAGATACCTTTCTAGCTAATAAGCAGCCTATGTACCTACCTGCCTATTTAATGGGCATCTATATAACTACCTATCTCCCTAATAGGGGACCTAGATAACTACCTATTGAGGCCTCTAAATTTATCTACCTTTCCTGAGGGGGGCCATAATCTTACTGAATAGGGGCCTATATACTTATTCAGTCTGAGGGCCAACCTACCTGTCTAATTAGGCACTACCTACCTAAAAGAGATCTATCTAATTTTGGGGTGTATCTATCTACTATTATGGGGGATTACCTTCTAAATGGGGACACAAAAGAAGACTTAAACTTGGTGCTGAAATGGAGCCCCATAGCTGGTTATGGGCACTTTTTTCTTTTGGGACACAAAGGGGTCATTATTACCATTTGAGGTACTATGTATGAGGAGTTTGTACAGAGTTGGGAATTGGTAATGAGATGCTGGAAAAGTGAGGAGTCTAAGATGCTTGTTTGGTGAATTTGGCAGGGTCAAATTGCAGTAGAAGTCATCATTGAAGTCTAGGCCAGATAGAAAAATGGAAAGAGAAGGACTCGTCAGAGAACATGTCCAGTGTGAGTCACTGAGTGCAACAGTGCAGAGCGCCTGTGCACAATGGATATCACTCAAATTGTCTGTCATAGGTAATGAGTGCTGTCTTCCATTCATTGCCTTATCGTATGCAAATTAAATTGTAGGCTTTCCACAAGTCAAGTTTAGTAAGGTCTGTGCTCCAAATGGTCAAAGAGCTCGGAGATTAAAGGCAACGGATACCATTTTTTTTACCGTCATCTTGTTAAGACCCCATTAGTCAATGCAGGGATGTAGAGAACCATCTTTCTTTTCCACAAAGAAGAACCCGGAACCATCTGGAGAGGAATACTTGCAGCTGAAGCCTTTCAGAAGGTTCTTTTTAACATAGGCCGACACACGTCTTGGGTACTGACTGATAATAGACTCTACCTCGCAGAGGGGACGCGCCAGGCAGGAGGTCAATAGCACAATTGTGGGCCCAGAAGAGTTTCTGCTTGCTACTCGCAGAAGACGTCAGCAAATTCCTGGTATGCAGATGGGAGACTGGGAAGTGGAGTGGAAGGCATCAGTGACTAAGTGGCACGCACCAGATGAGGTGCCATAAGAAAGCAGGAATGGCAGTCTTGTCTCCAGCGGGTGACATCGCCCATTTGCCAATTGAGCACGAGAGCAAGGCGCTGTAGCCACGGAAGTCCCAGAAGAACTGCAGAGGAAGAACGAGGCAACATGTGGAATACCATCTTCTCTTTATGTAAATGTTAGAGGTTCAGAGTCTCACAGGTGTTCTCTAGTAACGGATGAGATAACCAAGGGTTTGTCGAGATGGACCATGGGAAACCGATACTTGGAAATCAGTGAAGCGTCAACGAAATCTCCAGGTGAACAAGAATTTAAGAAAACTGTGGCTTGAAACACAGTACCAGACAAGGAATTGAGTTGGACTGGCATGGTCAGACATGGAGAGGTAGTTTTCACACCTAGGGACTCCACTCCCATGTAGCCTAGGTGCAGGAGTATCCCTGACACAACAGCCAATCCAAAAGAGTCCTTAAGAACACTAAAGTGAGTCGAGGAAGTCGATGAGGCCAGACAATTTCACACTGTTGGCGGGTCTCATGTTGTTTCTCTGCAAACCAGATCTCTATTCTTATAGCTAAACGAATAAGTTCATTCAGAGCAGGTTCCTCGAACACATTGTGGAATACCTTCAGGATTGCTTGGTGCTTGGAGATTGGCTGTCACTGGGTCCCCTCAGTCCCAGAGGGGCATGGCTCAGGCCAGAGCTTCGCTGGACAGGTGACTCATGATAAATGCCACCTTGGCTCACAGAAAGTGAAATTGATGTGCCTTTATTTCCGTATGGATGGAACATTGACTGAGGAACACACTCCCATCATATCGTGGAGGAAAGACAGATGCAGCATAGGACCAGCAAGAATCACAAGAGCAGTAGGAGGGTGACTCTCACCATGGATGGCGCAGGTGTTGCCAGAGGTACGTGGGCTGCAAGGTTCTGCAAAGTTTCCACAAGCTGGTCTATGCGGTGATTCTGTTGGGTCACTACAGCTGAGTTGCTCAGGAGGTCAGGTAGAGGCACCCTGGCAGAATCTGTCACAGGTATGGAGTGGATCCGCCACAGTGGTAGTATAAGCCATGTCAGGGAGCAGAGTCTAAGGAGCCTCCCAGTCTTCACCAAAGACTTCCAGGTCACTATCACTGATGCAACTTGCTCGCAGTGGTGGCTGGGTTGTTACATGGTACAGAATCGCAAGGCAGGGATGTGGTCAGGGACAGGCAATAAGGTCAGGGCAAGTGGCAGGCAAACGAGGTTAGTGTCCAAGCAAGGGGTCAGGCAACAGAAGAACACTAACTGATATGACAACCCACTAAAGCACGAATCTGGCAAGGTGCTAAGGGAGGATACTCAAGATTTAGGGCCAGCGCCTGGCGATTAACCAATCACCGGTGCACTGGCCCTTTAAACTTCACAGAGCCGGCTCATGTGTGACGCCACAGAACTGAGGACTGCTACAGAACAGGAGTGTGGGCAGGTGAGTACAGAGAGTGCTGAACAGAGGGAACACGAGCATGTCTGCGGCCCAGCATTGGGGCTGCAGATTTACTCGTGCCACTTTTAGCTGTGAAACAACCCCATAATCAGGGTTCGTCCACCGAACTTGATGGTTCCTTCAATTTCTTGATCCATTAGCACCCTCTTTCCTTTATTCTTCGAAACCCATTTGCACCCATCAGACCCCAATCTATTGACTTTCTTCTCATCCAAATCACCCGTTTCCTAATTTCTACTGTACACTTTTAGTACTTATTTGCAAAGTCAAGGCAACACTTCTTCTTATAACAATATTGAAGTTGAAGCTTCCTCACCTTTTTTAGGGCTACCATTTCAGACCTGTGTACAATCCACCGCTTGCATGAACATCTGTAATCTTACAATTACGAAGAATGCGAGCCACCTCCAGTGTCGTGCTTGTCACGCCAAAACTGTTGGACCATGTGATGAACCAACTTGTTGACTGATATTTTGCCTGAGCATCCACCTCTTGGCTTTGGAATGGGTGAACAGATTTCATATCGTATTCTTCCAACTGTCATGGCCTCACATGATGCAGTTTGGCAATTTTCTTGGCCGAGAGACCACTGAATGATGAGCTAAATTATGCTGTCAAAGAAAATATAGGGTTAAGTGACGTCTCTATTATTCACTAAGTTTTACATGTTTTTAATTTCTAGCATTTAGGAATTTACTGCTTTGCTTTGCCAGAAGTGCTTGGCATTGACATAGTTATAGAGATAATAGACATTTCTTAGTTCTTCAGCCTACAATAAAATTGTTCATAATTTCTAATTGAGGAATTTTTTAATTATTGTTACTTATCTCAAGGTATTTTAGCCCACTTATTCCCTTATTGGTTGGCTTTTGACCCTCCAATTTCTAATCACTGATAATACAAATTTGTTTAAATATATGTGGACTGGGATGTGGGATGATTGCTGTAATATTACATTACTTAATCTTCTAGGACCATTAAATAAAAGTTCCCCAGATTATTTAGCTGTCTATGTCAATAAATTACTGTATAATAATTTTCCAAAATGGCTAGACAAGTTGTTTTTTTTTTGTTTTGTTTTTTATAAAGAAAATTTTTATTATTTTCACTTTTTAAAAGCCAAATAACAATAACAAAACAGTGGATATATACCAGTGAGACGAACAATCCAATAAGTCAGATACATCTCAGTATTGCATGTTCAACGTAGGGGCAGTTTGTAATATATCCATAGACAACAAAATTCCTGTATCAAAAAGCCCAAATTCAAGGTTTTTACTGTAACACAAATTGAGCCATTAAACCCACCCTTAAAACCCTCCCATTCGAGGAAAATCTTATATCCAATTTAAATCCATCCCCCCAGGAGTAAAACCTCCTATCTAAATCGAAACCCTTTCCCAAGACCCCCCACTGTTTCCTCGGGTCCCGGGTTCGTTTTCTTTGAAACCTGCATAAAGCTTTGTTGTCCAAACCCAGAAAAAAAAATTTTCGATGAAGATCGGGCTTTTTCCAAAAAATTTCTGCTTTCACCTTTTATTTTTGAAGCATGGCCCCCTTGTCCTTTGTAGGGGGATTTTTTAATAACTGGTTACAGAGGCCCATATCTGGGACTAGCGACTTTGAGCCAATTTGAAAGCGGCTTTTTTTGGGTGCCAAATTAAAAATTTTTGGGAATTCATTTATTTTCCCTTCTTCCCCCTCCCCATTTAAAAATTTTTTAAAGGGGCATTGTGAAATAAATTTTAAGGGGTCTAGTCAACTTTTAAAAAGCAACTTGTTTTCTATCACTGTACCAAAATCCCTCAGAACTATAAAAATGCCGGGCACCCAAACCGGTTTTTTAAATTTGAAAGCCGGGTTTTGGCTTTTGGCAAGCGAATCGATCTTTGGGTTTAAGGGTTGGGGTTAATTTTGAGTCAAAAATGGCTTTTTGGCCCTTCTGAAATACGTTCCCTCCATACTCAAATTTTTTACTTTCCTCAAACCCCACCCCCCTTTCATATAAACCCTTTCCCCAATATTTTCGTCCGGGAAAATCCTGACCCCCCCCGGAAAAACTTTTTTGGGGGCCCCCCTTCTTTATAAGGGAAAACTCAGTCCCCCGCAAAAATTGGACAGCTTTTTTTGGATATTCTTATTCCCCCCCAAAAAAATCAAAACGGGGATTCCTTCCCCAGCTTGACAGGTTCCCCCCAAATTTTGCCTTCATAAAAATAATAAAACTGGGTTTAGGGGAACGCCTCCTTTTACAAACCATAAATCTCTCAATTCCCCCAAAAAAAAGGGAAAAGATTTCCTGTTATGTACAACCCCGGGTGGGGACGAACCCCTACCCTCCTTGATCATTGGGTCCCCTTTTCCCTACCTGGGGAAAAAACCCCATGACCCCCCCACGTCAAATGATTTTTTTTCTCTATAAAGTTTTAAAAACTTTTTACACTTTTTTCTGGGAAATTTTCTCTTTTTCAAATAGACTTTTTCCCTACAGAGGGGGTTTCGTAAAGGGGGTTGAAAAAGGGCATTGAGATTCCAAGGGGCAACAAGGCTCGATTCCAATTCAAGGTTGGAGAAGAACGAAGAGCTCTTAATCCAATCCGCACTATGGCGAAGTAAGGCTGCCAGACTGTATATCCGAATATTTGGAATATTCAGACCTCCCATTTCCTTTGGCAACATTAATTTTTTAATTGCAATTCTTGGGCGCTTCTTATACCAGATAAATTTAGTAAAGGCCGAATTGATAGTTTTAAGACACGAATGCGTCAAGAGGAGAGGTACCGTTTGTAACAGATAGAGGAGTCGTGGGAAGCTAATCATCTTGATTAAATGACAACGGGCTAGTAAGGGAATTGGCAAATGGGCCCATTTAGATAGTTCAGCACAAATCTTCTTAATCACTGGAGGAAAATTAAGATTGTATATTGAAGCCGGTGTTTTACCTATGGCTATGTCTAGGTATTTTATAGACCCTTTAGCTTCGGTTACTGGCAGGTTAGCCATGGGCCTGGCCTCCAAACCCGCCTGGGAGGCTAGATTCAGGAGTTCTGATTTTGCGCCGTTAACCTTAAACCCTGAGCATGCACCAAAATTTTTTAAGATGGATAGAATTAAATTTACATCTTCTACCGGTCGAGAGCAGAAAAATATCAGGTCATTTGCAAATAGGGCTAGTTTTAGGGTATAGCTTCCTATCGTGATTCCCTTTAGCTCCTCAGTCTGGTGTATATATCTGGACAGGGGTTCGATCGCTATATTGAAGAGCAAGGGTGATAAGGGACACCCCTGCCTTGTCCCTCTCCATAATGGGAAAGATTCGGACAGAAAGCCAGGTATGGCTATCCTTGCCGAGGGAGCTGCATAGAGACCTCTGATATACCCCTCGAAGGTGTCACCCAACCCCATTCTGTGCATCACCTTCCCTATCCATCCCCAGCTCACATTGTCGAAAGCTTTTTCGGCGTTGATCGACAGCAGAGCTGGGGAAGGATGTTTATGTGGATGGACATTTACATCGTCTAACACTGCTAACACTTTGCGGATATTCGTCACTGCCGACCTCGACTTGATGAACCCCACTTGATGTTCCGAGATGAGCTTAGGCAAAACCATTGCCAAACGATCTGCCATTATTTTTGAGATTATTTTTACGTCTCCATTAATTCGTGATATAGGGCGGTACGAGGCCGGGTCAGTAGAGTCTTTACCCGCCTTCGGAAGGACCCTTATGTAGGCCTCATTCATATAACGTGGGACAGTGATACCTGACAAAAAGGAGTTGTACAATTTTGTCAATGAAGGCACTATTTCGGGACCAAGAATTTTAAAAAACTCTGCCATGTACCCATCTGGGCCCGGCGCCTTCTGGTTCCCTAAGTGGCGGATAGTTTGTGCCACACATTCCTCTGTTATAGGGGCCCCCAAAAGATCTCTGTCTTCTCGAGAGAGAGTCGGCAACTTCACCTTGTCCAGCCATTGGTCTACCAAGACTGGGTCCGTGTTGGATGGGCAATACAGAGATTCATAGAAATTCTTAAAAACTTCCACAATCTGCTTCCCCGTATGAAGCTGAAATCGTCCCCGTTTTATACTTTTGGGCAGCAGATTTTGTTATGGGGCTCTGGGACCCTTGCAAGATTTGCAGTATACTTCGGCTTTATGCCAAATTTAAAAAGTTGGGCTTTCTTGGAATGTAATTTTTTGCCCTTATCCTCTGTTCATTCCAGTATTTTATTTCTTTTTCTTGCAGGCAACCCATTTATCTTTAGCGTCTGTCGTTGGGTTGGACCTAAACCCAGCGTATGTCATTCTCAATTTATCTATCAACTCTCTTAATTTAGCATGGACTTTTTTCTTCGTAGCCGCAATGTGTGAAATGATTCTACCCCTTATCACCACTTTGGCAGTCTCCCAGAATAGTTGCGGATTATCTGCGTGTATCGCATTGGTCGTTTTATAATCAATCCACCAATTACGCAGGCAGTTTTCAAATTCCTCATCTTGGTAGAGATATGAGGGAAACCGCCAGATATGTTCCTTCCCCCGAGGTGTGAAATCCCTTAGTTTCAAGCTAATCGGAGCATGGTACGATATGATGAGGTCCTCTATGGTAGCAGCTAAAGTTCTCGCCGACATCTGGGGAGAGGTCAGGAAATAATCTATACGCGACCAAGAAGAGTGAGGAGGAGAATAAAAAGTATACTCTCTATCCTCAGGATGGAGGGCCCTCCAGATGTCTGCGAGATCAGTTGCCGCCATTAATTCTGCCAAAACCTTTACTTTGCCCTCCAGGGTTCGAATTCTTCGTAATTTATTATGTACCGCATTCATGTCACCTCCTACTATCTTCAATGGGACTGGCTCAGACATAATATCCTCTGTCAGGTCCCGGAAAAAGGATTGATTATCGCCATTTGGACCATATACATTGAGAATTGCAATTTTTGTATTAGCAACCAACAGAACATTCTTTTAGGAGGTCTTCCACTCAGAATCCTGTGATTGGTTTACCAACGTACATGCCAGATTTTTATGGATCAATAACATTACCCCTCTTTTCCTCCCCTTTGCGGCGGACCCGAAGACCCGGCCCACCCACAATTTTTTAAGTCTAAAAAAGTCTGGCTCTTCCAAGTGTGGTCTCCTGTTAGGAGCACTCATATCGGCTTTTAATTTTTTCAGGTGCTGAGTACCATCATCCTTTTTTACGGGGAACGAAGTCCTTTGATATTCCAAGAGATGAGAATATCATTTGTAATTTTTTGCATGTTATTCAGAGATATGCGGTAGGGTTTCCCCGCGGTTCCCAAGCGTAGGTTTCTAATTGTGTTGGTAGGCAAATGGCTTGAAAGAAACATACAACAATACAGGAAATTTAACCCAAACCTCTCAACATTACCAGGTAAAATCTTTCCTCGAAAAGCAAACTACCTAACTTCCTGAAGCTCAATGCTCCCTGGATAGAGCCCGCAAGAGACAGGGATGTCTTCACATCACTTTCTCCCCGTACAGGTTTTGGACCTCCTCTTCTTCCCGGACAGAGAAATTTCAATATGTTCAACCTATAAATCACGCTCCAGAAAGGAGCAGGAACACCTATCAGGATCCTTTGTCTGGAGCAGTGATGTTCACTAATTTTAAGACCATTATCTAGCCTATATTGAAACCAATAGCACTTCTCGGGCCCTTCACTCTTCCCCACACCCACAATACCTCGTGTGGGAGGAAGAGCAAGGCCTCCCACCTCCCCTCCACTAAAACGACCCCACAAGCCCCCCCAACTCCACGGCACCCGCAAATTTATACGGGGTATTTCAAAGTCCCCCTTTATGGCGTAACCTGCAAACAAAAGCATTAACTCATATATATTTATGTCCAGGGGAGAAATTCTTA
This sequence comes from Phyllomedusa bahiana, assembly GCA_025379985.1. Classification (NCBI taxonomy): domain Eukaryota; kingdom Metazoa; phylum Chordata; class Amphibia; order Anura; family Hylidae; genus Phyllomedusa; species Phyllomedusa bahiana. The sequence goes on along the minus strand of JAODAL010011608.1, from coordinate 40,403 downwards.
CTCAGATTCTGACAATACCTATTGTAAGCAATCACGGTCCATTGCTGAGCTGATCTTTTGCCGTTTGTTTTGTTCGGGCTTTGGGGGGAGCCCCGTGGAGAGGCACCCTCCCTCACCCGATGAGGATCTAATGGGGGCAAATCAGGCAACCGGCACTGAGGAGATTGTTGAGACGTCTGACCTTCCAGGCCCTGACCTCTCCTGTCTATGAAACGTTGGGCTTCCATTGGGGTATAGAATGTGGAGGTGTTTCCATTTTTGTGGAACAGTCTGAGGATAGCTGGGTATAAGAGAGCAAATTTCTCCTGTTTGCGGTAAAGTTCAGTGCAGATACCTGAAAATGCCCTTTGTTCGTTTTAGCAACACTTCCGCTGATAAATTTCGAATATTAAGTGGGGGGGGGCCGGTGACCTGGTATAATTTATTCTGACCTCATTCTCTTGATAATTTCAAATATTGACAATTCACTTTTCTAGGTATGGTCTCTTGGATTCAGTGATGCGGACCCTACCGTCTCTCAAATTAGGACTATACGGTGAACCCTTTCACGTGCATTTGCCCGGCAGGCCCTATAGGGCAGGAATTCTTTTTAACACATCTTGGCAGGTTATTCTGAAGGATAGACTTCTGGGAGTCCCATTGATCCTTTAAGATGTTGCGTCTGGACCTGTTTCTCCAGGTCTTCGATCTTGACAGAGTCGTTGTTATTCTGAACAAGAACATTCTTCAATTGGGCTTCTATGCGTTGGGTCATTTCCAGTGTCTGTACCCGAAACTCAAACATCCCTGTATCCGCTGGCTGTGGATTCAGTAATATCAGACTTATCATTGGGCAAAACACGCTAGCAAACGGTGTTCGCCAAAGTTTTATTGATGCTCTGGGGGCCTATTTGACGAGCCAATGCCGTTTGCTATTTGCTTGTAGGGTTTTTCTGAATGCCTGCCAGAGTCCACAGTTGTAGGATAGTGGGGTAGCCGGGACTTCCATTTCTCTGAGAAGGGATTGGGTCCAATACCGCAGGGCTATACCATCCACCGCGAGGTCCTGCTCTGAAGAGGGAACTTTTGTTTCCATTTCACCTGTTGTTTTGCTGACTTTGACCTTCCCATTTAAGGACGTAGAGGTCCCATGAATGCGGGTTTGCAGTATATTGAAAAAATCTAGAGGGTTGCAGAGAGACAGTAGCTTGTCTAGGGAACAATTCAAAGGGAGCTGGTGGGATAATTAAACTCCTGTAGGGGCTCTCCAACTTGCTCCAGAGCCCAAAGCATAGAGGTGGGGATTAAGCATCACTCTGCTCCTAGAATGCTTGTGGGAGCTGCCTTGAGAATTTTCATCAAGGGTCCGCGGTGTCTGTGGCGTTATCCCTTTGACACTGTGCTTCCACAGTGGTATGGGAATCACATATGCTGCCAGATGCGTGTCTAAAGTGCCTCTGGTCCTTCTCGCTCCACCTTTGAATGCCCTACCACCTGGGTGGTCCAGAAGGCTTGCTGCAACAGTTTCTCCAGGTACAGGCAGTGCACGTAATGACGGGCAGGAGGGGACAGAGGCCCCGGGGCAGGGTGCGGGAGGGCAGGGGTGGAGGGCGTGGGTGCGGAGCTGGGGGGGACCAGGCGCGGGGGGGGGGGGTGCCCTCGGGGGGGCCGGTGGGCACGGGGGGCGCGGGCCCAGGCGGGCCTGCGGAGGGGGGGGGAGGGGGGGCGGGGCGGGGGGGACCGGGACCCGGCGCGGGGCGGAGGGGAGGGGGCAAGGCGCGACGGGCGGAGCCAACGAGGAGCAGGAGCCGTGGCGGGGCGCTGGGGGGGCGGGGCGGACTGGGGGGGCGGGCGCATGGGGGGTCCCCTGCGGGGCACCCCGGGGCGGGCTCGCGGGGGACGCCGGGGGCGGGCGGTGGCGGGTGGAGCGGGCTCAGGGACGGGGGGCGAGAGGGGGGGGGGGCTGGGGGGGCGCCCGAGGCGGGGGGGGGGCCGCGCCCGGCGGGGGGGGGGGGGCCTGGGGGGATGGGGCGCGGGCGGGGGCGCCCGGCCGGGCCGGGAGCGGGCCCCGGGGGGACAGTGAAAGAGGAGGGATGGGGAGGGGGCCCACTCCCAGAGCCGGGGGGCGCCCCAGGGGGACAGCCCGCCGGGCGGGGGGGGGGCGGGGGTTGGGTGCCAGCGGGCGACCCAGGGGGTGGGGGGGGCAAAAGGCGGGGCGGCCAGGGGAGGGGGCGCGCCGACTAGGGGGGGGGGAGCCGGGAGTGGGCCCCAGCACGGAAGGGGGGCCGCAGGGGGCCTGCCCCGTGGCGGCCCTGGGGGGGGGGGGGCCGCCGGGGGGGGGGCGCGGTGTCGGCGGGGGGGGGAGGGGGGGCCAAGGGTGGGTAGGTGCGCGGGGGGGCGCCCCGCGGCCCAGCACTAGCACTGGGCACGCCGGGGGGGGGGGGGTCGGTCATGAGGGAGGGCGCCGGGGGGGGGGGGGGGGGGAGGAGGGTGGGGGGGCAGGAGTGCTCTCGGGAGGCGGGCAGGCGCGGGGCCCGGGGCGCGGGTGGGGGGGGGGGCGGGCCAACGGGCCGGGGCGGCGGCCGTTGGCGTGGCCGGGGTGGGGGGTGGGTGGGGGCGGTCAGCGGCGGGGGCCGCGGGCGGCCGGCGGGCCAGGGGGTGCCGGGGGGCGAGGCGGGAGCCACCGGCGTGGGCGCATGGGCAAGCCGGGGGGTGCCCCCCGCCGGCCAGGCCCACCCCCCCCGGGGGGGAGGGCGGGTCACACGGGCCGGGGGGTTGGGAGGCGGGACCGCCCGGGGGGAGGGGGGCGGGCTGGGGGGGTCCCCGGGTGCGGGGGGGGAGCCAGGGCCCCGGGGGACGGCATGGGGGGGCGGCCGCGGGGGGGGGGGCGGGGCGCCCGGCGGGGCGCGCGGGGGGGGAGCGCGGCGCCGCCGGGGCTGAGTGGGCGGGGGCGGCCGCCCGCGGGGCGGGGGGACCCCGGCGGCCCCGGAGCGGGCCCGCTGGGGCGGGGGGAGCGTGGTCCGGCAGGGGCTGGCGCCGCGCACCCGGGGAGGGGGGGGGGCGCTCGAAAGCGGGGGGGGGGAGCAGCCTCCACGGGGGGCGGGAGGGTGGGAGGTGTGCCCCCGGGGCGGCCAGGGGGAGGGGGCGGGGCGCGCCCCAGCCCAGGGGCCGCGGGGGGCGGGGCGGGGGCGGGGACGCGGCAGACCCAGAACCAGCCCATGAGGCGCGGAGGAGGGGGGGGGGGCGAGGGGGCGAGGGGGCGGGCCGGGGGGGCCGGGGTGGGACCGGGGCGAGGGCGGCAGGGGGGTGTGGCCCCGGTGGCTGGCGCGGTAGGGGGGGGGGGCGCGGCGACAGCTCGGGGGGGGGAGGGCCGAGGCGGGGCCTGGCGGGGCGGGGGGGGGGTGCGCGGGGTCGGGCGGGGGCGGGGGGGGGGCACCGGGGCGGGGGCGGGGCAGCGGGCGGCGGGGGAAGCGCGGAGAGGGGAGGGCTAGGGAGCGCGGCCGCGAGGGGGGGGCCCCCGGCCCAGCGCCGGCGGCGGGGGGCAGGGGGGGGGGGGGGTGGGGTGCGGAGGGCGGGCGGCAGGCAGAACGGGCGGGGGGGGGCGCGGAGGCAGGCGCGGGCGGGGGGCGTGGGTGCGGCGGGGGGGGAGCACGGGGGGTCTGGGGTCCCCCAAGAAGACAGGGGGGTACTGGGCGCCGGCGACGAGGTGTGGCGCGCGGAGCCGCCGCCGGGAGGAGGGGGAGGGGGGCAGGGGGAGGGGCCGGCCCGGTGGGGGAGGGGGGGGGGCCGAGCGGGTGGGGGACCGCTGAGCCGGGGGCAATGGGGGAGGTCGCGCATGAAGCGGGCGTCGGGGAGGGCCAGGGAGAAGGGGGGCGTTGCAAGGGGGGCTTTGTATAGGGTTATGGGGTATCCAAAATGGCGCCTGGTGTAACCTGCAGGGGCCTCCACTTCTTCAGCCGACGGCGGAATGGACGTGTGTAACGGACCGCCTGGCAGTATAAAATAAGTCACTGGTCCCTGAGCAGTACCCTGGTGTCTGGGCAGCAGTGGGAGCGCAGCCAGTGTACTGCGTTGGCGCCGCAAGGTGCCGAGGGGCCAAGGGAGCCACAAGATGGCGGCACGGGATTCCCGCAGGGGACCTCTGCCTCCCCCGAGACTGGCTGCTGTATAGTCTATGCGGGCTCTTTGGGGTGTACGGGCATGTCGGTGCTTTAGGGGGGGGGGGGGGACCCCGGATCACCTGCGAATTCTTCGGGTATGTGGTAGGAATTTGCGTCCGCAGGCAGCAGACTGAATGGTGCGGTCTCTGATAAGGAGCTGGCCTTCCCGCCGCTTCCCCGCTCCACGCGCCAGCGATGGTCCCCTAGTACTAGGCGTGTCCCGTGCCGAACCCTCCTGAATACATGCGGCCGTCAACTCTTCACTCCGCTCCCCAGCTGCGCATCCGCTTACACAGGGGTGAATTTGACGGGTATGTTAGTCGGGGTGAGGCGACGCTGCTCCGGAGCTCTCACTCCTGCTTTATCTCATGGCGGCGCCAAAACCGGAAGTCGTTTTTCTTGTTTTAATTAAATACTTTAATGATGACTGCCTGATTTACCAGGTGATATGCTGCAAATTAATTATTAGGCTATGTTCACACGGCAATAATTGCGGGACGTATTTCAGGAGCGGGGCGGGGGGGGGCGAGCAGTCCGCCGGCCCCATAGACATTCATTATTCTCGGCGCATATACACTGCGAATAATTGACATGTCACTTCTCTCCCCGCTCGCCGTATTGTGCGAGCAGGGGAGGAGACGTAATCCAATAGTTTCTCTATGAAGAACTGTGGGATTACCGTAATGACTGGGACGATTCTCGCCCCGTATTTTGCGCAGTTTTACGGCGTGAAATAGGGCCCTGATACCATTCCCATTTTAAGCAGTGTGAACATAGCCTTAGTAATGCAAAACAAAGATAATGTAAAGGTCACTGCCTACATATTAAAAGTATGTTTATTAAGTAACCAATTGTATTTTACTATGATTAAACTAACAAATGGTATTAGAATCAAAATGTGAATTAATGTTGATAGCTGTTTTTGTGGGACACACCTTCTAAACCAACTGTATAAAAACTTCTGGACTGTTAACCAAAATAAAGGATTTTGACTCTGTATAACTGATTTTGGTGTCATTCTTCCCTGATCGTATTGGCATATGCATCCATTTGATATTAATTTGGAAACTGGCACAAGGAGGAATAAGTCACAGGTTTAGAGCGGCAACAATGCTGTTTCTCTTTTCTTGGAAAATCTACTTCATGGCTGCTTCTTGATTTGAACCAGTGACCTTTCTTTTGGTAACACAAAGCTATTAAGGAATGTGAGAACAGGTTGTAATTTTTAGTATACAAGAAGAAAAAAGATTGTTCCACACTAGGCGCAAAACAGTAACAATGCTGATACATGACAAGAATCTGCTAAACCTAAGGCATATGCTAAATAGTTGAAGCGTCAACGTTTGTATAAAAGGTAAGATGATTGTCTTTAAAATGATGGTAGTCTCAAAGTTTGAAAGCGTAGCTGGAATGCGTGAAGAATATGTAGCTGAAAGTCCTCAAGTTCCAATGCTTTGTTACCCTTTTGCTTGTCTGTGTAAAGTAAATTTATTGGAGCCAACTTTAGAACACAAAAAAACAGTAATAAATTGTAAATTTGCAAAACTCTGCAGTAAGTGGGAAAAATAGTTCTCAACCAAAACGTCCCGAATAACATTTGTGGAATCTATGAATTTGTTCGAGAATAGTATCGCCTCTACCCGTTCCCTCCTTCTTAGTCGACCTCAAATATGATCTCATATTCTCCAGCTAGAGATCGGCCTTGATACACTAACTTGGGTTGGTGGCAAAGCGGTGACCACAGGGGCAACATCTCTAACAATCTCGAGGTATAAAGGAATTGACAGTAACAATGTAGTTACATGACAAGAATTTGCATAACTGTAGGGTAGAATTGACTGCACTCAAAGCAATTTTTGTGATGCGAAAAAAATTATTTATTTATACAAAGTATTCACAGGCTCCAACAAATTGGTATAGCAAAACCAGGTGACTTGAAATAATTACTGACGTTTCAGTCCAAAAGACCTTTATCAAATAGTCACATATGAGCTGTAGGAACTGGTGTACACGGGCCGCAGCCCATAAAGATAGTGGGAGCTTGGTATCTTTATGGGCTGCGGCCCGTGTACACCAGTTCCTACAGCTCATATGTGACTATTTGATAAAGGTCTTTTGGACCGAAACGTCAGTAAATATTTCAAGTCACCTGGTTTTGCTATACCAATTTGTTGGAGCCTGTGAATACTTTGTATAAATAAATGATTTTTTCGCTCACAATAAAATTGCTTTGAGTGCAGGCAATTCTACCCTACAGTTTTGAAGGAACTATTTCCTACTTTGACTTGCACCATCTGTAACATTTATCCAGTGGGTGTGCCTTCCGTATTTTGCAATAAGAATTTGCATAACTACAGATGTAGCAGAACTAAACAGAACAGATATTGCACCATGATATCACAGCACAGAATGTTGTCTCAGCTTTTTCAATGCTTTTCAATGGCCTTTGTTTACAGATAAGAGCAGATAACACGGAAAGCCATGTTACCATGGTCAAGCTGTACTCTGCTACATCTGTAAGCGTATGCTAAATATTTGCTAGTCAAATTTATGTTTGAGATAGCTAAGATGATTGAATGTGGGGCTACCATCATTTTATAGACAAAGCTGTAGTGGTTGGTGAGATATGGAGCCTGAAAGTCATAAGTTCAAAATATTGATAACCCTTTTGCTTGTCAGTTTTCCTACTGGTGGTGTAAAATACCTATCTATCTACTGGGGAGGATATATATCTACCTAATTACCAGGGGGAACTCTATACCTACCTTAAGAGAGTCTATATGCCTACCCACCTACCTACTAGGGGCCTATATACCCACCTCCTGTGGGACGTAAAGATCTACTTACCCTCTGGGGTCCTTTATACCTACCAACTTGGTGGACTCTATATGTACTTACATACTGGGGTCATTAAACCTACCTACATGCAGCCTATACACCTACTCATCTACCTACATCAGGCCTATATACCTAACTATTAGGGTATGTTCACATGGCGTATCACTATGTTCACATCACTTTCACTATCAGCAGTGCGTAAGTGCCGTGAAGAAGTCATATGTCACTCCTCTCCACTGGGAGAGACGTAATTCATAGCTCTCAATGAGAGTTATGAATTACAGCAATTGCGGTGCACATGTCGGGCGTATTGAAGCGCAAATACACCGTGTGAACATACCCTTAATGTCCTCTGTACCTACCTACTAACCAACTGGGGGTCTATATACCCACCTACCTGCAGGGGGCTTATATATCTACCTACACACCTACCTACATAGGGCCTATACCCCTATGTATCTAGTAGAGAGTATATACCTACTTACTAGGGGGACTATATATCAATCTACCTGCTGTGGGACCTCTTTACCTTACGACTTTACTGACTTTAGGGCCTCTATAGCTACTTAGCTACTGGGGATCTTTATACCTACCTACAGTGGGCCTCTACTAAATCTGGGTCCACAAACTGGAGCACCATAGCCATCTGGCAGTACTTTTACTGTTATGGTCACAAGGGGGTTATTATTACTATTTGGATTGTAAGATGCTTGTGTGGTAAATTTGACAGGGACAAGTTGTGGCTAGGAGAAGTCATCACTGAAGTCTAGGCCAGATGGAGAAGAAAAGGGAAAGTGAGCGACTCCCATCAGAAAAGACTTCACTTGTGAGTGTCATAGAACACCACAGTCCCCGATCCGGACTGTGGTTTCGCTCATGCACTCAGTTGCCGGCATCTGTACTAGTCTCTCTCTGCTCCTGCTTCACTCTCTGTCACTGGCTGGTGTGCTGACTCTTGAGAATTTAAATGGGCAGCACTCCCCTGATTGTCAATAAGTGGACCCTGGTCCTTTGATTAGGTCGCTTGCCCTGCTGCCCCTTTCCATGGTATTGGTATGTTTTCTTAAGTTCCCTTGCATTATTCCATTTGTGATCCATTGATTTTACCCGTACTAAGTTCCTGACTACTCTCTGTCTGCTGCCAGCCCCGACCTTATTGCGAGTGACACAACCACAATCTGTCCACCGCCTGACCTGACCTTACTGCCTTTCCACTGACAACATCTCAAGCCTGCTCCTGCTGTCAACGCAAGCGGCCACGTCGGGGTTAGCCACTTAGGAGAACCTCACAGCAAAGTCCAACTGGCCTAGTGGCAGGCTCTGGTGAATACCAAAGGGTTCCTTAGACTCTGCTCCCTGTTGTGGTTCATATCCATCTCTTCTGGTCACCCAGAGGATCCACTACCTTAACCCGTAGTGGTGCGTCACTGGATGTAAGTTTTTATTTAGTTTCTGTGTTGGATTACCAAAAATACTCAAGTTTACACACTCCCTATATCCAAACAAATAGGGCATATAACAACAAAAAATGGGGGGACGCACCCTAGAAAGTCATAGCAGTAAGTGTTCTGCCCCTCACCTACAAAGTACATCCTTGTCAGGAACCCAGCCTAATTTCTTGCAACACCCTAGTTATCCCTCAGATCCTGTCCCGATATATTTCAATCCGCCCTTCATATTTATTGATCTCCTCAGGGGACAATATACAGGGGTAACAAAAAGACAAAGATACTTTCAATCCAATAATGAAGAAACAAACGGAATACAGCACAGTATATCCAAATCTACAGGCAAATGTTAACCACATGCAAATATTTTTGAAAGACTAAGAATATACAGTGGGTACGGAAAGTATTCAGACACCTTTACATTTTTTTACTCATTGTTTCATTGCAGCCATTAGGTAAGATCACAAAAGTTCATTTTTTTACTGATATGTACACTCTGCACCCCATCTTGAAAGAAAAAAACTGAAATGTAGATATTTTTGCAAATTTATTAAACAAGAAAAACTGAAATATCAAATGGTCATAAGTATTCAGACCTTTGCTCAGCATTGAGTAGAAGCACCATTTTGAGTTAGTACAGCCATGAATCTTCTTGGGAATGATGCAACAAGTTTTTCCCACCTGGATTTGGGGATCCTCTGGCATTCTTCCTTGCAGATCCTCTCCAGTTCCCTCAGGTTGGATGGTGAACATTGGTGTACAACCCTTTTCAAGTCTCTCCAGAGATGCTCAATTGGGTTTAGGTCAGGGCTCTGGCTGGGTCAGTCAAGAATGGGCGCAGAGTTGTTCTGAAGCCACTGCTTTATTATTTTAGCTGTGTTCTTAGGGTCATTGTCTTGTTGGAAGAAGAACCTTCAGCCCAGTGTGAGGTCCAGAGCACTCTGGAAGAGGTTTTTATCCAGGATATCTCTGTACTTGGTCACATTCATCTTTTCTTCAATTGCAACCAGTTGTCCTGTCCCTGCAGGTGAAAAACACCCCCATAGCATGATGTTGCCACCACCATGTTTCACTGTTGGGATTGTATTGGGCAGTTGATGAGCAGGGCCTAGTTTTCTCCACACATACCACTTAGAACTAACACCAAAAAGTTCAATCTTCGTCTCATCAGACCAGAGAATCTTATTTCTCATAGTCTGGGAGGCTTTTAATGTGTTTTTTTGCAAACTGTATGCGGGCTTTCATATGTCTTGCACTGAGGAGAGGCTTCCGTCGGCGCACACTGCCATAAAGCCCGACTGCTGGAGGGCTGCAGTGATAGTTGACTTTGTGGAACTTTCTTCCATCTCCCTACTGCATCTCTGGAGCTCAGCCACAGTGATCTTGGGTTTCTTCTTTACCTCTCTCACCAAGGCTCTTATCCCACGAATGCATAGTTTGGCTGGACGGCCAGGTCGAGGAAGAGTTGTGGTCGTCCCAAACTTCTTCCATTTAAGGATTATGGAGGCCACTGTGCTCTTAGGAACTTTGCATGCTGTAGAAATTCTTTTGTAACCATGTCCAGATCTGTACCTTGCCACAATTCTGTCTCTGAGCTCATTGGGCAGTTCCTTAGACCTCATGATTCTCATGTGTTCTGACATGCACTGTGAGCTGTAAGATCTTATATAGACAGGTGTGTGCCTTTCCTAATCAAGTCCAATCAGATTAATTAAACACATCTGGACTCCAATGTAGTTTTTCTTGTTTTAAAAATTTGCAAAAATATCTGCATTTCTGTTTTTTTTCTTTCAAGATGGGGTGCAGAGTGTGCATTAATGCGTAAAAAAAATGAACTTTTTTGATCTTACCAAATGGCTGCAATGAAACAGAGTGAAAAATTTAAAGGTGTCTGAATACTTTCTGTACTCACTGTACCTATGGTACCTATATAATTGAGATACATAAAGAAGATAAAACACAAAAGAATACCCCCATTAAAGGCATGCTAAAGGAATACACATATGATGCTATTTAAATATACAGTGTATTCCCAACGGCAGCAATAAACAAATGTCTTAAAATAAAAAAATATGGTTTCACTGATAGGAAACCACACGAGATTATTTACTTAAATATTAAGGCAATAGAAAATTGGTTAACACTATACATGTACTCTAATAATGCCTTATGTTCCACCTGATAATAGCGAACACCAATAAACTATTGCCTTACTGCGCCACAAGAATTGCAGTGGAGACAAAATTATGGTATTGCATAGACAATGGCAGGTGTAAGTATGCCTAATATATAAAATTATACTCAGCATGGTATAGGATACCTTAATAGGTGAAGTCATCATGCCAAAAACATATCCACCTGAAGTGCCGGGCAAAGGATAATTCAATATAGGCTTACCTCCACACTTGCCATGATAAGCTGGGAGAGTAAAGTAGAAACAGATATAGTCATTACCACATCCCTCATCACATATACCAGCCTCACACAATTCAAATTTAAGAAGTTGAGGCTTACCTTTTAGGCCGTGTTCACACGGCTTATTTCGCCGCAGATTGGTGCCATACTGCGCGCCAGATTTGCGCTGCAGTACGGCGCCAATCCGTCGCAGTAATTACAGTAATCAACTGCTCTCATAGAGAACAGTGGATTCCGTCGCTCCTACCCGCACATTATCTAGGCGCAACACGCGCCGTGGATAATGGAAGTCTATGGGGCCGGCGGGCCGCGCCTCTGCCCCGCCCCCGCTCCTTATTCAAGCCGGAATTGCGAGCACAATCTGGCTCGCAATTCCGGCTTGAATAAGCCGTGTGAACGAGGCCTTACATTCTTGCCTGGTCTCATGTGAATCGCCAAACTGAATTGTGCGGTGTAATCACAAATGACAATGCAATAGGTTATTGAGTGACGATGCATTTTTAATTTAGATATTTCTGCAATTGTTATCATCTTTGGTTGTCGAATCAGTGCACCTGATTTTTCATCTTTTGTCGTTATAATTTTTCACTCACCCTCAGCCCTTTTGATATTGAACAAGAATAATAGAGCTTGTCCCTTTAAGAAATCTCTATCGGGGGCATTCATTGTCCGCTAGACTGTCTAAAAATACTGTTTTCCATTTGAGGTATATATGAACGCTGTTATACCTGAGCTGTTATTCTCTGTCATGCATACTAGATGCATCCCTGTAGGAAGGAGTGCAGCATTTTGACGGCGCTGCTGGTTACTAGGGATGTGGCGGTGCACACTGTAGGCCTAGATTGACATCTGCCGGGTGCGGAGTCTCACGACCAAAAAGCCAATACACGTGTGTCTCGGCGTCTCCAGTTTACACAGCAGGAGCGCTTGAATTGTGCTGTATTACTGGCAGTCAGGGATGCACATGAGACCAGGCAGGAATGTGAAAGGTAAGCCTCAACTTAAATTTGAATTGTGTGAGGCTGGTATTTGTGATGGGGGATTAAGTAATGACTACAGTGAAGGAAATATTTTTTGATCCCTTGCTGATTTTGTAATTTTTGAAAAAGGGAAAAGACAGAAAATCTATTATTTTTTAAGGGGAAATTTTTAATTTTAAAAATAGAGAGACAGAATACCCAAAAATAAAACCCAAAAATCACATTGTTAAAAAATTTATATAAATGTTTTTTGCATTTTGCAGTGAGAAATAAAAAATTTGATCCCTGGCAAACAAGAAATACTTGGGGAAAAACCCTTTTGGCAAGCAAAAAGCATCGGGGCCCTTTTTTTTCAGTTGATTATGATTTTTTTGCGCCTGCGGGTTTGGAATTTTGGTCCATTTCCCTTTTTTGCGATCATCCTAAATCATTAAAAATTTGAGGCTGTCATTTGGAAAGTGGAGTTTTCCCCAAACCCCCTCCGTAATTTTTTCAAGGGGAAAAGGTCTGGAGACTGGGTTAGGCCACTCCTTATCTTAAGTCTTTATTTTGAGCCACTCCTTTTTTGCCTTTGGGGCTTTATTTTTGGGGTTTTATTGTTTGCTGGAAGACCCGGGCCAGACCCCTTTTTTAAAGGGCCCGGGCCCGGGGGGAAAGGGGGTTTGGGTTCACCCCAAATAAATTTTGGGGTTTGGACCCAAACCAAATCCCCATTGTGCAGTGAAAAGCCCCTGTCCCCTTTAATGTTTCCACCTCTTTTCTTGAAAGTTGGGACGGTTTTTCTTTGAGCATAGGGCACCCTTTTTCTTTTCCTTTAAACACAGCGAGTTGAGTTAATGCTTAAAAAGCTTAATTTTTGTTAAATTTTGACCAAAAGCACCTTCTCCCAATCATTCACAAAATCATCAAGTGGTTCATTTGCAAACTTAAAGAGGGAACATGCACATTACCCTTTCTGAGAAAATGCGACCTGGCGGGGACGGGGAAAGGTTTTTGGAAACCATTAGGGCTAATGAAAAAAAAACTTGTGGTACAGCAACTTTAGAAGTAAATAAAAAAAGAAAGTAAAACTTGCAGCTTTTTTTAAAATTTCCCTTTAAAAAAGGGACATATTAAGTAAGAAAATTTGACGCCCGTTTAAAACCAAAAGGAGTTTTAAGACTATTTCCCCTTAAACATGGTTTTACTTTTTGGGCAGGGAATTTATTTTTGGGTATACCAATGCCGGACTAAAATAACAAACACAATATCAAAAAAAAACCTAATAAAATGAATATAACAAAAAAAGTCAAAAATGGTTAAAAAAATAGATTTTCAAAGGGTTCTTTTTTTGCGACACAAAAAAATGCATAATTTGAAAACAAAATGCAAACAACAATAGAATTCATAGCTACCGCTACTGGGGGTAAATTTTAAAAATCCCTTTCCCAAACATTAACGAAAAAGCAAAACATAAATTTTTTTTTAAAACTTTGTAATATTTGTTGTTGCATTATTTAGTTTTAATTTAAAAAAAATTTTTTAAACCCCTTCCCGCCCTTGGACGAAATGCCATACCCCAAGGTTGGGGAATTGATTTTCCCCCAAATTTGGACGAATTCATACGTCCTGGCGATGGGTAGCTGTTTTCGGGGCGAGCCGGCGCAGGGGTCCGGGGACTTTTAAACCAAGCGGAAAATTTAAACCGCTTACCCCATTCCCCTAAATCCCCCCCGGGGCCGGGGGAGTGAGCTCCGGCCGCGGGTAAAAAAAACCGCTTCTTTTAACGGGGCCACTGAGGGGGGCACGGGGCGCAGATGCCTTTTTCGCTGGTCTTTTTACCCGGGGCATCCCCGTAATCTTTCGAAAGCATCCGGTAGTCTGGTGACTCACCAATCCCCATAATGGGGCCATTGGGGGGAAAGGTTTTCATTTAGTTACCAGGGGCGCCCTTTGGTACCCCACAGTAATGCTTTTCACAGGTCTCCTATTAAAAAACCAGCAATCAAACAAATTTTTTTTTCCCCAATTTGGGGGGGTTTTGCTGTTACAAAACCCCCACGGGGGGAAAAGTAAAAAAAAATTAAAATTAAAAAAAAGTAAAAAGAAAACCCCAAAAAAAAAATTTAAAAAACCAAACATCGCCCCTTTCCCCCAAAAACCCAAATCCCCCCAAAAAAAAAAATAAGTCCCAATTTTTTACCCCCGCGTGGTACCCGGACCCCCACCCAAAAACTTAAATTAAATTAACCCCCCAGGTGAACGCAAAAACCACCCCCCAAAAACCAAAAAACCCAATCCCCCCGGAAATTCGTTTTTTGAACCCCTCAAAAAAAAAAGGAACAAAAAGGGGTTCCCAAAATCCAATAAATAAAAATTGTCAAAAAAACTTTTAAACCAAAAAAAAAATCCTTTAACACGTTTTCTTATAGGAAAAAAAAAAATTTATCCCCCCCTAAAAAAAGCACCATAAATAAAAAAATAAAACCTTTTTTTTTTTAAAAAATGTCCCCCCCCAAAATTTTAAAAAAACTCCTAAAACCCTAAAACGCCCCAATAAAAAAAAACAACTTTTTAAAGGGGAAACTGCAGGGTTTTACACTGTTAAAAATTAAAAAACACAAAAAAGGGTTTGAAAAGAAATTTTTCACCCTCCTTCCAAAAAACGGTTTTAAAAACCCTTTTCAAAAAGGGGTCTTGTCCAAAAAATAATACCAAAAAAAAACGTCATCCCCAAAAAACAACCACAACACCCTCCCGGAAACACAGAAAAAAAAAAAAATTTATGGGGCACTCAGACTTTTTGAAAAAATTGTTTTTAAAAATTTGTGAAAAAGCAGAAAAAACTAAAAAAAAAAAAAAATTGGGTATCGCTGAAAACCGAAAACAAAACCTGCAGAAAAATCCCAAGAAATGTCAGTTATACGCATGGGGACCGCTGCAACAAATAAAAAACACAACCGGGAATCCCTTGTTTTTTTGTTAAAAATGCCTCACAAAAACCCTTTAAAAAAAAAGGGTTAAAAAACCGGCAAATGACCCCCAAAATTTTTTTACAAATAAAAACTTTAAAACCTCATCCCACAAAAAACAACCCCCGTAATCAGCTCTTAAAAGGGAAAACGAAAAATTTTTAGGTTTTAACAGAACAGGAAAACCCCCATAAAATTTTTCAATTTTTTTTATAGCCCTTTTTCTATTGTTTAAAAGTAATAAAAAAAAAAAAAAACTAAAATAAAATTTTATAAAATTGTAATTGTTACCGACCCCCAAAGTAAAGTTAAATGTCTTTTAAACACGGGAAACGTAAACCCCCTGCCCAAATTGAAGCCCAAAAAACAATGGGCGGAACCCCCTTTTTACCCCCATTTTCATAGCCCAATGAAAAAAAAAAAAAAAAAAATTATGGAACACTTTAGGGCCCAAAAAGGGCACAATACCCCCCCTTTAGATAACCCCTGAGGGGGTTAAAACCCAAAATTTGGGGTTTGAAAACGGGGAAGGGGTTTCACCTTTTCAAAAATTTTGGGGGGCTTTGAAAATTTGAAAAAGGCCCCAAAAAAAACTTTTTTCCCAAAACCCAAAAATAACACCCCCCCCCTTATACCCCCTGCCAAACCCCCAAAAACAGCATTTTTAAAACCACCCAAATGTAGGGTTTTAGGCGAACTTGGGAAAAAAAAAGGGCTAACAAAATTTTGGTGTTTTTTTACCAGATCCCCTTGAAAAAATTTAAAACGACATTTTTCACTAAAAAAGCAAAAGGGTTGGGAAAAAAAATTTTTTTTTTTTTTTTCCAAAAGCCCAAGGGAAAAAAAAATTTTTGGGGACACCCTGTGGGGTCGAAAAGCTCACTACACCCCCGGATATATTCCAAAAGGGGGTTTGTATTTTTTCCCAATTTCCTTAATTTTTGTATTTCCAATAGGGGTCTTTTTGGGGGGAACCAAATAGCACACTAGGCCACATAGGGATACCCCTGAAAAAAAAGGAAACCCGGGGGAAATCAAAAATTAATTTTGGGGCTTCCCTGATCACTTTTCCCGTAATTTGTAATAATGTAAAAAAATTTAAAATCGGCAAAAATAATAAAATTTTCTAAAAATTCCCAAACTCCCATTTTTTGGGTTTTAAAATTCCTGTGAAAAAAACTAATTTTAATAAATTTTCCCTAAATGTTTGGTTTTGAATATTTTAAAAGGATTGTAGATTCTTAGTGAACCTTTTAAATGTGGGAAACCAAAAAACAGGCCAATCAAAGTAAGTTAGAACTTGGATTTGGCCCCAAAAAAAATTTAAAATTGAAAAATTTTCTTGAAAATTACTACAAATTTTTCTAACCCCCCTAAGTCGTAAAAAAAAAAAAACTTTTTAAAAAAAATGATGCCAAACACCAACATATGGTAAAATTTCTAGTTAAAAACTTTTTTTTGGGGGAATTATCTATCTGTTTTAACATGCAAAAATTTTTTTGAATTTTTAAAAATTTGGGAAAATTTTTTTTAAAAATTTTTCTGGGCGATACTTTTTTATTTTAAAAGCAAATGTGTCACGAGAAAACAATCTCTGAATCACATGGATAGGTTAAAGTGTCAAAAACTTATTCTGACATAAAGTGACAGATGCCAGATTTAAAAGATGGGGCTCTGTCAGAGAGGCCAAAACTGGCTCCGGAGGTAAAGGGTTAAAGACTAGGATACAGAGGCACATCTCTGACGTTAGGAAAGTAGGATCCATTAATGCATCCATGGCATTGCGACACTTTGCCGAATGCCAAGCAGGCAACCTAGATTCTTTTTCATGGAATGGAATTGAGATTGTCCATAAACCAGTGAGGGGAGGTGACATGAAGAGAAAACATATGTCAAGAGAAGCCTGGTGGATTTTCCGACTTAACACCAGGTTTCCGTCAGGTCTAAACAAGAGACAGAATATTATGTTTCACTATTGACATAATGTTATCATGAATACCTACAGTAATCTTTCCCCCCATCTATTTGTCACCATTGTGACATTATGTTGTTATAGTCATTCATTAGGTTTTTATAGATATTGTGTTTGTTATTTTAGTCACGTGACATTGGTATACAAAAGGAAATTACGTGCAATACACGTCACACCATGATTAAGGGAGGAGTCTCCTGGAACGTGTTGATGTATCGGTTGTCACTATGCTTACTCAATGTCTTTTTAAATGGAATTTAATTGAAGCTACAAGTTTTACTTAACTTTTTTTATATACTTCTAAAGTTGCTGGACCACCAGTTTTTTTGACTATATACTTGAGAAGAGAGCTATGCTTCAGAGCTCTTTGATCCGTGCAACTACTCCACTATTTTAAGCACAGGTGAAATGAATCTATATCTGTTTTGGAATGATTAAGGCGTAATGTGTTACCAATGGTTTTCTTGGTGACTGTGGTCCAGCTGGCCTTGAGAGAACATAATAATTTCCCCCTCTGTGAAGTATAGGATGATCTCATCACCTTCCTCATGATTCAAGGCAACCCCACGAGTTGAGAAATTTTGCATGGTGCCCCATATCGTATCGATTGCAAAACATTTGTCTTTTCATTCTTCTCATTTCTTACTATTGTCTCCTTTATCCACCCAGGCAATCTTACTTATTGATTTGTAGCCCATTTCAGGTTTGATGAATGTCTATGATCTTGTCCCAGACATCCATAGAAAGCACATTGGTCTTGCCCATGTTGTCTGACTGATTAATTAATGGAGTCTGTGGACAAGTGTCTTTTATAAAGGTGTCTATGTAAGACAGCGGTCTTTAATGCAGGTAACAAGTATATTAAGTGAGTCTAACTGGTCTGTAGGAGCCAAAACGCTTAATGGTTGGCAGGGGATCAAATACTTATTTCTCTCAGAAAAATGCAATTAAAATAATATAAATTTAAATCAAAGTAAATTTTCTGGATATAATTTTTGAAATTCTTTCAATCAAGTTTAAAATTAATCTACCTTTAAAATTATTAGACCTGTTCATTGTCTTTGCCAGTGGGGAAAAACTAACAAAATCAGCAGGGATCAAATAATTATTTCCTCAACATGTCTCGCTTACCACCTCAGCTATCATGCAAGTAGTAAATAATGAGGAGTTAAGCCTATATTGCCCAGCCCTCCAGGTGGATATGTTTTGTTGTCATAATGACTACACCTATTAAGGTATCCTATAACTATGGGCCCCTGAGTATATAATTGTATTGTACTAGCATACTTTACACCTGCCATTGTGAATGCAATACCATAATTTTGTCTCCATTGCAATCCGTGTGGCGCAGTAAGGCAATTGTTTGTTGGTGTTCTCTATTATCAGGGGGAACAAGGCGTTATTAGAGTACATGTATAATGTTAATCATTTTTCTATTGCCTTAATAATTACGTTACTTAGTAATTAATTTCCTGTGGTTTCCTATCATCAGTGAAACCACATTTTTGGGATTTTGAGACATCTGTGTATTGATCCCGTTGGGAATACACTGCATATTTCAATTGCATTATATGTGTATTCCTTTAGCACTGCTTTTAATAGTGCATTATTTTGTGTTTTATCCTATTTACGTATCGCATTTGATACTATAGGTATATCCTTAATCTTTAAAAAAAAAAAAATTCCACGTGGTTATCATTTGCATGTAGATTTGGATATACTCTCCTGTATTCCGGTTTTTTTCTCCATTACTGGACTGAACCTATTTCTTTGTCCTTTTGTTACCCCTGTATATTGTCCCCTGAGGAGATGCGTTAGCATGAGGGGCGGATCGAAACATATCGGGACAGGATTTGAGGAATTTAGGGCTAGGTTCCTGACAGGGACTTCCTTATCGGGCCAAGTCCCCTGTACTTTGTTCTGCACCTCACCTACAGTTACCCCTAGGTCACTTCCCCCCATTTTTTTGTGCAATATGCCCTATTTTTGAGCTATTCACCAAGATATTGGCCATGTGTAAATGGGAGTCAAAATTTATTTTATTAACCCTTCCCGTTATATTTCTTGATTTCAGATGACTAGGGAATCCTTTCTTTTGGCAACATATTTGCTATTGGTATTGTGTTTGGCTTCTGTGTTGGATTGGTGTTGTATTCACTGTCATGGCAACCTGAATTGATATCTGACCCCATGTGGTCACTATATGGCAATATTGTAGGTTATAGTGGCAGCATACACTTGTCCCTGACTGTAAAAGCGAGTGCACGTTAGTTCCTGATCATGTGATTAAGGTTTCCATGCGCCACTTTTTTTTTTTTTTTTTTTGTTGCTTTCGTTTGGGGTGTTGTATGTTTTAGAAAGTAATGAGGTGTCTGAGCAAGGCAAAACTAAAAGGCAGATATTGTATGTGGCCTCATGGGGGTTTTGTGCCAGGGCTGCTTTTAAGTACCTATCCAGCCCTGTCTGTCCTCCATTTTTTAGTTTCCTGTAGCGAAAATCAGTCCAGGTAGATAGCATGGATCTGTATACTAAAAATCCGACAAATGCCCCTGCTCTCCAATGGCAAATATGAAGAACAACTTAGAGAGTACATTTTTTGTTTTGGGAAAATTTTCGGGGGATAAATCTTGTGTAATTTGGTCTATGGTCCAGACACCCTTATGCTGCCAACTTCTAAACCCCTGCAAATTTAACACTGTCAGTTTAGGATTAAACCAGATCTAAGTATATTTGATGCATCCTAACAGGTCCACAGGATTGTTTCCCCTATCATATACTTTGTACATAAGGCAAAAAAGGGAATCCAAAACCCCCCCTGTGTCTACCACTTTCAGAAAAAGACCGCCCATTACCAAAATTTTTTTCCCTTTTTTCATCACAGCCCTCCTCTTGTTAATACCCCATTAAATGCTGCATCTGTGAAGCCATGAAATGTAGCCAAGCTTTTGGCACCACCAGACCTCATCATTTTTAGCTAGATTAATTTTCAACAAAAATTTTTGGAATTTAGGTTTCCTAATCAAACGAAAGATTTTTGGATTGAAAAAACAAATGTGCATACAAATTTGGGATTACTCAATATATAAAGGGTTTGGCACAAGATTCAAAACCCTTGAACTGTTCCCTTTTTTTAAATGTTACAGCCACAAAGTCAATTATTTAGTAATAAGCAACACAAAAAGCAATATTTGTCAATGTAAAGAATTTCTCATTAAGGGAAAAAATTAGGATTATGGCTCTGCCCTTAAACTAGCTACTATCCCAAAAATTTTAAAAAATTTCAGAGACCACTTACAGAGACTGTAGAAGGGTGGCGGTAGTGAGTCCAAAGGCATTAACGTTGAATTATCGTGGTCTGTTATTTAGGACGCTTACACAAGAAATGAAACTGGATCCAAATCCCATTCTCTGTAGGACAGTCCATAAAAAAAAATCCTATTTGACACCATCAAAAACGTGGCACCGTCGAGAAAGAGGGCCGCTTTAGGACCACTGACTTTAGTATTCATTTTTGAATATGCTGTTTTTCTGGGGAAAATTCTTTGTTGTAAACAATAAACCCAAGTTACGTCATAGAATACCTCCGTAACAACTCTAGATATCCTATTGGCCAGCACATTGGCCAATGGCTTGATGTCTGTCAGCAGAGGGAAATAGGTTGATTTGACCCTGGATAGGTAAAGACGCCCCACCCCACCAGTTTAAGCATAAGAACAATAAATGCTTCTTCCAAAGAATCTGGTATTCTAAAAGGCCAGGGGAAAATTTTTGGAAAAATTGACCCATCTTTAGACATAGCAATCCTAATCATTTACCACTGAGCCTTCAATGTAAGGGGGATTCAAGCCAACCAGTTTAGGCTCATCTAAAACAGCTTTTTTGGGGTTTGTTGCCCCTCATTAGTGAAAGGGAAAATTTTTGGGCTGGGTGAAGCATTAATTGTTTTCCCCAAAAGGGGGTGAATTTTTTTATTGGGAGAAGAACCATTGGCTTTTAGAAAACCCCTTTTAACACCTACAAATAATTAAAAAATTTAAAATGCATCGTAAAGAGCTGAAACTCTTGAGCACCATCTAACTCAGTCATCCCCCTTTTAAGGCATCCTGAAAACAACGCAAAAAAAGTTCCCAAAAAATTTTTAAAAAAATTCTGCAAAACCATTAAACAAGATTTTTAAATCGGGAACATCCCTGGGCTCTTCCAATTCCCCGGGGAAAGATTTTGGGGTCCGCACCTCCCTCCATTCAACTGACTCTATGAAGATATTCCTCCAGCACACACTGTCATGTCATTTTTAAAGACAAAGGGCATTTTAAAAAAACCTTGCCTGACATTTTCCGAAAAAACCTCCACTACCAAATTTTCTTTAAGAATATGAAAGGAACGTGCTGGGACTAAGTTAAAAGTCAAGCAGGCCACACCCCTTTCCGCACAAAATACTTTTGCTTTCATAAACTCTATTCTGGGGGGCTAAAAGTGAGCTCCCTGACCACTGCATTTATTGATCTCCCTAGGAAAGCCCAAAACCACTGCGTCATGGCATTTTACATCAACCAAGAAAAAAAAAATCCTTAATTTTTTTCCCATTATGTGATTCCTTACTAATTGTACCTAAAATGGATTTAGATGCCAAATCTGGACCAAGAAACCTGCAATGGGACCAAATGAGTACACCCCTCTAATTTATGTAAATGTTATTAGATTTTTCTCATGGGACAACACTAAAATATTCAAAAACCGCAATTGTGAAAAAAGGACAAACATTGAACATTGACATGCATCTTAAAGTAAGAGGGTCTCTTTTAATTCTTTTAAAATTTCAACAAAAAATTTCAAATTTTTTAATTTTCTAAAATTTTAAACCCAAAACCAAATATCCAAACTTTGTGAGTATATGTTTACAATAAATACTAGCTCTCAAGTTTTCAGTGTCCTTTACTTAGACTTTTCTTTCTCTACAAACTAACTTCTTGTGACCAACTGCGATTAGAATTTACCTGTGATCTTCTGTAAGAGCTAAATATTTTTTGGGCAACAAACTGTGCTGTGCCATAAAGCGGGGATACCTGAAAAATGTGTCCTGACTTTTTTTTTCAGAAACCATAGAAAACAAAGACAAACCAGTCTTTTATAATTTTATTTTTTTACTCTGTTACCAAATGTAGATGTTTTAGGTTCATCATTTTTTTAATCAAGGCAAGGGGCACTTTCGTCAGGCACTAATTCGCTCCAGCAAATAATGTAAGATAAATAAAAAAAAAATAAAACAAACCCCTTTAAAACACCCCAAATCACAAACCGCATTCTGGTTTTTAAATAAAAATAAATATGTAGAATTTAAAAAAAAATTGTCCAAAACAGATTGGTTAAGTTTCCCCAAAAGTTCACAAAAGGAAAACTGCCTTATTCCAACATTATCTCCTTGAGCCCCTGACCCTTATAGCAATGTCTTTTAGTTTTCGAACATGTTCAAACTCGCTCTTTGTTTATAATTTTGTCCGGCATGGCATGCTATTTTTATGAACTACATATTTACAGACGAAAGTGCATTTCTATTCTCCCTCATATCCACCCTTCCCCCAGTACCCCCTTCCCCCTCCACCCCTGATCCCCCTTTGTTGCCCCCATTTGGGGGGTATTTTTTTGTTTGTACCTTTTAATCTAAAGCCTAATAAAAATAACGTTAAAAAAAAAGTTTCTACACAAACACCCCCAACCGGCAATTTTTTAATGAAATTTTTTTTAACCAAACCAGTTTATTCTGATTTGGTTAAAAAATATATTATTTTCCTATTTGGCAAAGACCTTTGTATAATCTTGTTCCACCTGTATGAAAGACACCAATTCCTTGCTGCATATAATTTCTCTGCAAATTTTATCACCCAAAGTGTCTCCAAAAAATAAATTTGCAAAATTGTTTCAAGCCCAAGATATGTGGGACAACTGAGAAAAGGGCAGATTTTATTTTTCAAAGGGGGCAATTAGAGTCACATAAATTATAAATCACCACAATAGGCTTTCAGGGCAATTAAACTTGTAAAACATCTTTTTTTATTCATCTTGGAAAGGGCAAATAAATGTATCCACAGATCATAATATGACAACATTTAAACATAAATCTAGCGTACAATCTTTATTTTGCAAAACCGTACAATAAGAACTTAAAAATATTTATTTTTCCCCAATTTAAACCCAAATACTCTACGTTGGGGTTTTTATTTTCTATTTTAAATATCTTTTCTTTTTTAAATAATTTCTTAGCACTTCAATATTTTTTCATTTGTTAAGATTTTTCTGAAGTAGTTAAAAATTAAAATGGAGGGGGAAAAAAAGCCACAAAACAATGCAAACAAGACATAGCTTGAACTAAAGGAACTGGAAAAAAAAAATAGTGAAAAATAAAAATTAAACCAAGCAATGGTTCAAGATGCCACATTTGCTCTATAAACATTAACAAAAGGCATATAATCAATGTTTAACCCCAAACAAAAAGAACACAAATTCTTTTAAACCGATCAAACAAAAATAAATATATTTTTACAGAAAAAGGCACTGGCCACCATACCACATTCAAAAGAAAAAATTACTCTAAAAACTTAAGTATAATGAGCTAATAAATTGTAAAATTAACCAAATTTTTGTAAAGATTATTTTCTGCATAAAATGCTGTCTTGCTCACATGAATTCTAGTACCCATGCATGATGTCTTGTATTACACCAAAGCATAAAACAACTTGTTAAAAAAACAAAACAAAGCAAAGCTAATGTTAAATCAAGAAGAAAAGAAAAATCATATTTTCCCTTTTCAATAAAAAAAAAAAACTAAAATTAACATCATGACTAAAAGCTATTTTTCACATAACTTCGTTTTCACTCAAACCACAGAAGAGCATCACCAAACCCAAAATTTAAAAGACACATGCACACACAATAAAAAATAATACAAAACATGGGGTTTAACTTTACAGACCCGGCAAAACCCCTATTAAAACAAATTGTAAAACTAGGGGATCATTTATCCCTTTAGTTTACCATCACCGTGGGTTCGTCTGCCAAGGAAAAATCACATTTTTTTTTCCCCCACACTGGGGTTTGTTTTTTTAAAAAATCATTTAAAAAAACTTACACAAAAATTTTACATATTTAATGAAATGTTTTTAAAATTTTTATATTGGGGAGATAAAAAAACCACGTCAAAGAAGAAACACATCTTTCTTTTTATGTGACAAACCAACTTAAAACCTCCACCCTTTTACAGCCTGTGTAGTAAAAGTCCATTTTCAGTAAAACTTTACATACAGAAGACACTCCCCATCACAAATGGCATAAATGCATCCCACCAACACAAAAAACACAGTTTCAAAGGCAAAGCGCAATCACAAATACATGACCCCTTTTTTCTCCTCTCAAAAAAAACAGAACTTAATGTCTGGGAGTACATAGCCCTAAAACACAAAAACGTAAACTCTTAAATTTTTAAAAAGTTCTCCTAAAACCATAAATTAAAGAATACACAATAATGCTACATAAATATTTCAATGGGGAAAGATTATCCTGGTTATACGTTTTAAAATTGTTTTAAATTATTTACATTGGGGAAAAGTGGTTTTATGTAATATGACAATGTTTCCGATAACCTTATATCACAGTTTCCTGGAAACAGGGGAAATTATCTAACAGTCTTGATAACGCCGATTACTGGCCACAACGAAAGCACACAGTGTTCTGTAACCAAAAGAGACAAAGATCAAGGTTAAAAAAAACGATTAGTAAACAACATATTTTTTTTAAAAAACATGCATTTTAACATTTCTTACTTTTTAAATAATTGGGGCCCCTTAAAGCAGCCTTTCTGTATGGGGAAAACCCCTCCAAGGGGCAAAAAAAGGCCCGTAAATGTATGCACAAGGGATAGTTCTTCAAGGATATATACTTTTATAACAATTGTGTAACTACAGTGGAAAATAATATTTGATACACTAGCATTTGGGACATTTTACCACCACAAAAAATTGGAAAGGGCTGGATTTTTATCTTTCAAATTTCAGCTGTAAAAGAATCTAGAAAAAAATCCAAAAATCACATTTTATGAATTCTAAAAAATTATTTTTATTTTATTTCATGAAAAAAATATTTTTTACAATAGGAAAACAAAAATTATATTTGACAGAAACCTTTCTTGCAATTACAGGGGGCCACGTTTCCGTAGTTCTTAAACCATTGCACACACTGCACAGAACTTTTGGTCACTCCCCACCAAACTTTCAGGTTTCTTTTTGCGGGTTACATTTATTTTTAGCACCCCCAAAGATTTTTTAATTGTTTCATTCTAATGTAACCACCCCAAAACCTTTAAATTTTACGGGGTCACTAAAAAGTTGCCTTGGCTGGTGTTTTTGGTCATTGTCACTGAAAGCACAGCCAGGCCCATCTTCAAACCCCCTTACAAAAAAAGGGGGTTTTTTTGAAAAATCAGCAAACATGCCCCATCATCCCCCTTTAATACTTTATCGTCCTTCCCCTTTTAAAAACACCCCAAAAAATTTTTTCAACCCCCAACTTCACTTTGGATGGGGTTCTGGAGTTTTTCCATTCTTCTGCTTCCTCCAAACACAGCGATTGAAGTTGATACCAAAACATTCTATTTTGCCTTACGACCCCTACCTTTTCCAAAGCCCCTCTGACACTGTCATTAGCAAACGGACATGTGCTGGGGTGACAGGGGATTTCGGCCCTCAGATCCATGATGGCTATGTTTACTATTGGTAATTTTTTAAATTTTGGTTCCAGCTCATTCAATCATGACAAAGTCCTCCAATGTAAATTCTGGGGTAGTTTCCCGACCTTTTTCAAATCAACACATACAAAAATGGGCATATTTACTCAGCAGCTCACACAACCCCACCATCGGGGGAAAAACTAATGATAAAAAAATCCTTTAACTTTAAAACCGTTCACACCAGCATCAGAAAACCACAGTATAATGCTGGGGGGAAATTCCAAAGCAAAAAAACAAAAATCTTTGCTCTCAAAACCCCCTGTTTTTTTTTCCCAAATAGCATATGGCCGATTGCCGCACTGTTTTTAGTCTAGTCCACCATTGACTTAAAAAATCCTTTCTTATTTCTTTCTAGAATCACCACCCCCGAGGGAGATCTGCATTGATCCCAGATCGAGAAATCAAATGAGATTCCTCATTTTTCAAAAATTGCGCCAACATTTTTTCCTTTTCCCCCAAATTTTCTTGCCTATTTAAGTACCCCTACACCTTGTGCAGGGCTACAATTTTGTCCTTAACAACTTTTGGTTTGGGGGGGGAGGCGATGTGATTTTTGGGAAAGGGGTCTTTTTTACAGGTACGAGTTTTAAACAGGGGTGACTAATACATGTAATGATGCAAAAAAGGGGGCTTCTTTAAAAAAAAAACTAAAAAGACGTGAGAGAGAGAATTTTTTTCCTGGGTTTGGGAGGTGATCAAAACTATTTAATTCAATAAAATCAAATTCATTTTTTAAAAAAAAACAACAAATGTTATTTTTTTTTTTCTTGTTTTTTTTTTTTAAAATTCCTGTCTCCACTGTGGAAGTGACCCACGTAAAAATTTCAGAACCCGCCCAGTCTTTTAATGGGGGAAAAATTTCAAATCGCCAATGTTTTTTAAAAACTTATTTTCCCCACTGTACAGTAAAAAAAACTGGCCAATTTATTGCACAAAAGTTTAATTCTTCTCCTTGAAAAAAATGCTTAAACCCCACACGACACCCCAACACGTCCAAACTATACACACACTATATTTTATTTATTCCTTATAGACCCATTGTTCCAAGGTAAAATTAAGCTTTAGGGTTGTGATTAGATGAAGAAGGGAGCCAACCCCCATTTTTCCCCAAAATAGAAAGGGGACCAAGATTAAACTCTACCGGGGGAAAAAGATCACAGAGCAAAGGCACGGGCCCCCCTCCCTAGAGGACCCACAGACTTTAACAGAACTAGAGACGACCGAATTTTTTTTTTGAACTCGTTTTTTTCGCTGCTTCTCATTTTTTTAAACATTTGCAAAAAACGACAAGAGGGGAAAATGTACATTTGAGTCTATGTAAAGCTGGGAAATTTTTTTTCCCTGTTTTTACAGAAAACATACAAATATAATTCTTTTAATTTTTGCAAAAATAAACCCCAAAAAAATTACGGGGTTTTTCAGCAGCTTTTTACAGGGAGCAACAAAAAACCATTTTGATTTTTTTATCAGGGTTTTTTTGTCCAAGCCTGTAACCTATCCAAACGGTATCATAAGGGGCTCAAAAATGGGAGAGTTTAAAATACGGCATTTTAATTAGAATGTGACCAATATTTTACAGTTGGTTTTTGTTTTTTGTCCCGTTTATTGCCGTGGCTTTTTTTTTTTTTTTTTTTTTGCAGTTTTTGGATTTCGGGCTCCCCCTGCAATAGAACAGTACTATAATCCAACATATTAAAAAAAACATGGTCCAATTTTTTGGGCCGGATTTTGGATTTGAAATCCAACCTCAGAAAATCCGAGCTCTGTAGACACCAGCTCAGATTTTCTATTGCAGTCTATAGCGATTGTTTACAGACAAATATTTGTGGGTTTTGAAAACTGAATCCGCTTTAAAATCCAACTGTAAACCAGTCCTGTGGAGGTATAGCCCAACGCCTCCCTCCAATGCTCAGGAAAGGATTCAAAGAACACACTGTAGCCTGCACTGCATGGGCTAAAACATGACTGAAATGTAATTTCCTGGAGATAGATTGGTTTTTTTTGTAGGTAACAGGTACAAAAATGTCAATATGTTCTGTACAAACCTTGGTCAAGAACATCTTCTGTTTCCAGGAATCTCACTTTCCTCTTTGTCTGCTTGTGGTTCTCACCATTACTTTCCTGACGCTTCTTCAAAATAGACACCAAACCAGAAGCAGGGCTCACCTGGACATAAATAAAATGAAAACCATCATTACTGTAACTTTAAAATGTCAAACGCTAAAAAGAAGCAGAAAAATACCAACTTATTCAAGGGCCACATTTAGGCTCAATATAAATTTGAAAAAGAACATATATAGGGATAGTCATTTACCAAGCTGGTTGACAGCTTCAATAGGTGCTACAATGGTGATCACAATGGTCGTCAACCAGCCTTCTTATACCAACCTTCCATAGGTATAACTCACGGACTTTTCTGTACTCACAAGTGAATACTGCTTATTCAGCTATTTCTGCCTCTCCCATAGGCTACAATCTAGAGGCCAAATATAATTCTTGATACTAAATTCAAGCTTTTGCTGTGAACAGCAGTATAAATCACACCGACCATATGAAATACCCATTAAAAAGGGTTTTTCCCATCCTAGAAATCTATGGCATATCCACAGAATATGCCACAAATGTCTCACATGTAGGTCCTCATACCCCCATTATTATTATTATTATTATTATTTATTTTAGAGCGCCATTAATTCCAGGGCGCTGTACATTTAAGGGGAATTACATACATAACAAATATTGAACAAATACAATGGTGACAAAAGTGACTAGTAACTGAAACAGAGAGGAAAGAAGGGGAGAGACAGAAGGTGTGGGGCAGACATGCTTGCGGGCCGGTGTAGTGGTGGTGGTGGGGTTAGTGTGGATTGTAGGCTATCCTGAAGAGATGGGTTTTCAGGTTGCTTTTGAAACTGGTGAAAGTTGGGGAGAGTCTGATGTTTTGGGTTAAGGATTTCCTGAGTGTGGGTGAAGCACGGGAGAAGTCTTGGAGACGGTTATGTGAGGAGCTGATGAGAGGGGACCCAGAGAGAAGGCCCTGTGAAGAGCGGAGATTGCGTGAGGGGAGGTATCTGGAAATAAGGCAGAGATGTATGAGGGGAGAGGTCATGGAGAGCCTTGTAGGTCAGGTTAGAAAATTTGAACTGAATTTCGTTGGGCAATGGGCAGCCAGTGAAGGGATTGGCAGAGGGGAGAGGCAGGGGAGTAGCGAGGGAGAGGTGAATCAGAGGCAGCAGAGTTAAGGATGGATTGGAGGGGAGAGAGGGTGCTAACGGGGAGGCCACAGAGAAGGATTTTGAAAGTAGCCCAAGGCGGGAGATGCCCAAGGGCGTGGACTAGCGTTTTAGTAGTGTCAAGTTGAGGAATGGGCGGATGCGTGAAATATTTTTCAGGTTGGAGGCGGCAGGCAGAGGGTGAGGGCTTGGATGTGGGGTTTTGAAAGGATAAAGAGGAGTCAAAGGTTATCCCCAAGGCAGCGGACTTGTGGACCCTGGTGAAAAGGGTGTGGCTTTAACAGTGATAGAGAGATCGGGTGGAGGGGTAGAGAGGGACGGTGGAAAGATGATAAAATTTCTGTTTTATCTACATTTAGTTTTAAGCGACGGAGGAGAAGAAGGAGGAAATGGATGATAGGCATTTTGGGATCCGGAAGAAGGGAGTTAATGTCAGGACCGGAGATATAAAGCTGGGTGCCCGTCCGCGTACAGTGGTAGTTAAAGCCATGCGAGGCTATGAGCTGACCCAGACCAAGAGTGTAGATAGAGAAGAGGAGTGGGCCCAGGACAGACCCCTGAGGGACACCAACAAGAGCGGGTGTGGAGGAGGAGGTGGTGCAGGAGTGAGAGACACTGAAGTCCGTTCAGAGAGGTATGAAGAGATCCAGGAGAGGGCCAGGCCCGTGAGGGCCGAGGGAGGAGAGGATTTGTAGCAGGATGGAGTGGTCGACAGTGTCAAAGGCAGAGGACAGGTCTAGGAGGAGAAGGACGGAGTAGTGACGTGAGGCTTTAGCAGTTACTAGTGTCGGTCGGTGACCTTGGTTAGGGCAGTTTCAGTGGAGTGGTTGGGGTCGGAAGCTGATTGGAGTGGGTCAAGGAGAGAGTTGGAGGAGAGGTGGGAGGACAGGAAGATAGACTTGCTGCTCAAGGAGTTTGGATGCAAAAGGGAGCAGTGAGATGGGGCGATAGTTGGACAGTGAGAGGGGCCCGAGAGATGGTTTCTTAAGGATAGGTGTGATGGTCGCGTGTTTAAGGGGAGGAAGGGAAGATGCCAGAGGTTAATGAAAGATTAAAAAGATGGGTGAGGGCTGGGAAAATAACAGTGCTGAGGTCGGGGATGAGGTAGAGGGCAGTGGGTCAAGGTTACGGGTAGTGAGGTTGGATTTGGACACTAGAGAGGAGAGGTTATCAGACTAACAGTGGGAAAGCAGTTAGGGAAAAGTTTTTCACTGGGGACTGTGTCAGGGTGGGGTGGGTGGTGGCGATTGTAGGGTATAGAGGTGGGTAGTGGGGACTGAGGGTGAAACTTTCTCTGATAGGTTGATCTTTTTTAAGAAATGAGTTTTCAAAATCGTCCCCCTGATAGGGGGAGATGGGGGGGGAGGGCTGGGGGGCGAAGGAGAGAGTTGAAGGTTTTGAATAAATGTCTGGGGTTGTGAGACAAGGAGGGTATGAGAGTGGTGAAGTAATCCTTTTGACGGTAGTGAGTGCAGGGTTAAATGCGTGTAGCGATTGTTTTAAGAGGTGAAGTCCCTCGGTGGAGCGGCTTTTCTTCCACGGCGTTCAGCAATTTTTGGAAGCTCTCTCAGTTGTTTGGTGGAGGCTGTGTGCCAGGGTTGTCTGTTGATTTTGCGGGTTCTGTTGTGTGTGAGAGGAGCGACTGAGTCAAGGGTGGTGGTGATTGTGTGTTGTAGAAAGCAGCGGCTGTGTGTGGGTTGTCAAGTGAGGATATGGTAAAAAGGTGCAAGAGAGTCAGAGAGAGTGCGAGGGTTTTAGGTTTTGTAAGTTCCTGCGGGGTGCACTAGATGTGAGACAGGAGGAGCAGGTGGAATGGAGATGGTGGAGAAGGTGATCAGGTTGTGGTCAGATATGGGGTGAGGGGAGTTTGAGATGTCAGATAGGGGGCAGAGGCGGATGAAGATGAGGTCCAGTGTTGTCCGTCTGTGTGGGTGGGGTCCAGAGGTCCACTGTGAGAGCCGAAGGAAGAGGAGAGCGAGAGGAGTTTGTTGGCAGCAGGAGGTGTGCATCAATTGGGATGTTAAAACTCCCATACAATATTTGGGGAATGTCAGTGGAAAGAGAGTGGAGAAGCCAGGAAGAGAAGTGGTCAAGGAAGGCAGTGGCAGGGCCTGGGGGACGGTAGACCACAGCCACTTGCAGGTTGGAGGGGGAGTAGATGCGGACAGAGTGCACCTCAAAGGAGGGAGGGTAAGGAGGGTTTAAGGAGGAATAGGAACAAAAGAGCAGGTATCAGATAGGAGAAGGCCAACACCTCCTCCATGCTTGTTACCGGGGCGTGGAGTGTGGGTAAGTTGGAGACCGCCAAAGGAGAGTGCGGCAGGGGAGACTGTGTCAGAGGGGGTCAGCCAGGTTTCTGTTAGACCAAGGAAAAGTAATTTGTGAGAGATGAATAGGTCATGTATGTAGGAGAGTTTGTTACATACAGACAGTGGGTTCCAGAGAGCTCCAGGGAGAGAAAAGAGGGGTGACTGGGATCAAGGGAATGTGTTTTAAGGTTGAGAGGGTTTACAGAGTTTGTAGGGGTGGATCTGTTGGTAATGCTGGAGACAACAGTTGGAATGTGCTGTGGAGGCCCTGGGTTAGGAGATATCTCCCCAGCAGCCAGGAGCAGCAGTGAGAGGGTGAGCAGGTGGGAGTAGGATAGACTGTATTTAGCTTGGGGGCTGTTGGTGCGGGGGGCGTTGATGGTGGGAAAGAGGTTGGTGGCAGCATCAGATGAGAGGGAAGAATGCAGGGAAGATATAGAACTCATTTCCCAGCAAAAGGTGTGGGGATAGGCAACTAGATTCCCGGAAAATGGAGGTTGAGATAATGCAGGGAAGGAAAAGCATGGTGGGAGAAAGGTTTTGCAGGCTAATAGCTGGAAAGAATAAGAGGAGGTGTTAAACCCTTTCCATCCTTGTTCAGTTCTTGTTTTAAATCTGGTTTTAAGTCTGCCACTTAGAAAATGGCACTTGGACCCATGGGCACTGCGACCCCAAATCACAAGCGACCCTTAAGCATGGGTTTATACAGACTAAGACCAATCAGACATCAGAAGTGAACAGGAGATGGGAGGGGTCGACTCAGTTAATTAGCAAAGTGAGGGAAAGTAGGAAGTACCCCCATCCTGCCTAGTGAGACAGCCGCTGCCTGCAGCATCCAGAGACTTAGTAACAGCTGAGCTCGCCGTTTCTCTAATTCTCACAGTAGTGAATAGGACCAACATCTTTTCATGCAAATCTTTTGTATATCCCATGAATCCCTTTAGGAGATGTCCCCCCAATGAATGAATATCAACGAAACCTGCAACTGCCTGTGTGACCCACATTTACATTTTAGAGCAGTTTGGTCTCTATGCCTGGGACATCTTTAGCCTCTATAGATTTTCTTTACAGTAAAATAAAACCGGCTTTCCATTTAGCTTGTAAACCAGAGCTAGAGAAGCAGTAAATCATGGAGACTGCCAATGCTACATGACCTGAAATAGACTGGATTTAGTTAAATCGTCACATGTGCAATGAATGCTGAACAGGGCTTACAAGTTTATTTTAAGGTTACACAGCATTTGAAGTCACCACCAGCACATAATCTACTGGATTTTGAGAAGTGTCGCTTTTATTGCTCTATGCTATGGGGTAGTGGTGACACTTGAATTTACAGCCATTGTTTTTTTAGGGGTTTTACACTGATTTTTAGTGTGATTTTGTGCAGAACATGCTAGAAAAAGGCTATAACAGCAGCGGTGGCTACACCCCCTCCCCCCCTCCCACTTCTACCCCCATACCCATCTTGGCTGGAATCACATTTCGTATAGTGGCTCTTTTGAATCAGAAATGGGAGTGGATACAAAGACATTGAGGTTCTTTTATACACTCTACTGGCTTTAGCTAAAAAAAAATAAAAAAAATAACGGCAGATCGGTTTCCGTAAGGAAAGCTCATTTCCATACTTTATTTTCCCACAAAGCATTGCATGGCATGCAAGTCTCTTTACATCTTTCTGGTGCTTATATCTTTCTAGTATACTGACAAGGGGCAAACGCCCCAAAACGGCTGCAGATTTTGGACTCTGCTTCTGGTTTTGCTTATATCCATAGTCATGTTGCAACACTGTTTAATGGGTCGGACTTGACTGAAAGGAAGGCTACCTCCGATAGGTGGTACTAGAGATACAGTCTCCCTCCTCCCAAAGCAATGCAGCATGTGAATGAGATTTAGAAAAGTCACATCCGCTTACTCTCATACATATTATACCTCTGAAAAAATTGCAGGTATAATTTGCATTTTCATACAGTTTTAGTACACTATACACCATAACTTCTCTGGAAATGCTGTAAAGCCTACACAAATTAGAAATCAGGTCTGGTCTAGGATCAGTAAGCGAAGTGATGTTCTGCATATATGATGCTAGCCTGTTTTTTTATGTGGATTAATTCTATATGTAAACCAATATCCAAAATTGGCCATGTGTTTTATAGAAAAATTATGGATAAGATGCACTCTCCCCTAAGAGTGTCCACATTACAGTACAAAATGATGTAAACAGGTGTATGCCCACTCCCTGCTTCGTCTTTGGATACTGATTCTAATCTTTTTCTGTGAAGAGCACTGGTGGTCTCATACTACTAGTGTCTCTACAGTACAGGAGATTACAGTGCTATTCTGGACAAGAACAGAAGGGACAAGGTGCTGCACATTCAACCAAACTGAACTGGGCACTGACCAGCAACCTGTCCTAGCAGAGCATACTCATTATTATAAAGGTGTAGTCACAACAGTTTTTTTTCTGGAGCTTCCCTTAGGCCATGTCAACACAGTACAGGAATAGTGTTGGACTTTTCAGTTGATTCAGTTCTTTGAAACGGATGAGAATCCACGGGTACGCTGTGCTGCACAGACAGCAATGAAAACCGTGCTGCAGTCTATACAGCAACGATTTTTTACCATCGGGCTTAAAATCCAGCGGAACGCCGTGGCTTGCCATCAGATTCCTGTACATTCAATTGTATGGGCCAACGGCAAAACTAAAACCGACCGTGGATTCTGCGCAAATCAGTACCAAAAAACACAGATCGCATAGGACAAAATGCTGTTGGCTTTCTGAAGTATTTTGTCCTATGCTGTGTGCACTTAGCTGTAGATTTATTATAAAATATGAGGGGTGTAATAAGTGGGGCCAGACACTGGCATCTGTAAGATTTCAGTACCACCATTTTGAATTTTTCGTGGAAAAATACATGTAATACGTAAACATACCCTTCCTGTGCACTGGTTTCATGTGGGCATACTGTAACACAAAATAAAGCATGGAAAAGAACACAAATGTGGTTTAAAAGTGGCAAAACATTCTGTACATAACACTAAATAAACGTTTTCTAATACACAATTATAAATCTACTGTCCAGGATTTTGTGTATGAGAAAAACAACCGGTTATACTGCATTGTGATCTCATCTCTTAGATAAGATTTTCATTACTTGTTTCTTTAACTACACATATTAAGCTTATTATATTTCATTGCAGTACTGGCATACCCTCTGGTATCCACCACTTCAGATCTTAGGGCGCCTCCCCACTGCACAGGACAAATACTGGTATATGTCCTGTTTTGCGGCCACGGGAGGGGGTGGGGGGGGGGGTGGTGGTGCGCCTTTTATCCGTGATGAGCCCTCCCCCTCCACACTGACATGCACAGATTCCGGACGGAAGATTGTGCATGTTCAATGTTTTGCAGCCGGACCGTGGGTGGAAAAACCGCCGACAGAAAACCGGTGCAGTGGGGACTGCTGCACGGGTTTTCCATAGAGCTCTATTGTGCTCGTTTTCGGCCGGTTTTTCAGGTGGTCTGAAAAACCGCAAGCCGGCTGAAAAACCGACCGAAAACCCTTGCCGTGGGAACATGCCCTTATACTGCCACTAAACGCAAAATACAATATCTAGGTTTGAGAGGGTCATCATACAACAAGTAACCTATTCTTAGGGCCCTATTGTAATAAATTTGTCAACTGATCTGCTACTGTAGTTATAGGGTAGCCACTGGTGAGGACCTACAAGACCACCAAAATTGCCCTGTGATATCAGACTAAAAAAAATTTGCAGCAGATCATTAAAGTCCTGAAATTACAAGGTGGGGTTTTTATGGAAATTTAACTTGTTATTTGAACGCATACCAGAGGCACTTCATTTAACAGATCTGGGGAATATGGAGGATACCTTTAACATCTTAAACACTTTACCATGATTCTCAAATGTGGCAGGCCGCAGTCCCCCTTCAACCAGAGACCACTACTATTTGGGGAAATCCATGCCATTTTGAAGGGAACCTCAGGGGTGAGAGTCATCCGCGCGGGTTTTGGTTTTGCATTTCCCCCATTAAATTCTAATGCGATTGCCTCACATGTACCCACTCTAATTACAATGGAGGGAAAATTTAAATCGTTCCTCAACAGTCTTCTCATGTTTCCTGTTCACAAGTGCACTATCTTGATATTATAGTCACCAATCTAAAAAGTAAAGTAGTTGCTATGAAGTCTAAAGTAGAGAAATCCGTACAAAGCACACAACTGAAGCTTTAACCCCTGAAATCGAACCGGTCAGGCAGTTTAGGGGATGTTCACAAGGCATTTCTTAGATGCGTGTTTGTATCTGAGTTTAGGGGCCAAACACACATCTAACAATATGCAGTGTGATTGCTTTCAATGTAACACACACATCAGTGTTCAGACAATACGTGTTTTACATGCGTCTTTCGGATGCATCTTCCAGATCTGTTCAAAGACATGTCAATTCTTGATCTGTTTGACTCAGCAGACACCCTATTTAAAACCATAGTTGCCAACTTTCGAAAATGAAAAAGCAGGAGAACTTAGTGGGCGGCGCGCGTAGCGCGGCGCGGCAAAAATTTGCATGGACACGCCCATCTTGTTGGTATACCACGCCCCTTCGAAAAGCCACACCCACTCCACCTAACTGCATAACGGCTTTGGAAGAAAGCCAGGTAATGCCCCTTATATATTAGTAGCCCCCCAAACCAGGTAGTCCCCCTTTACGGGCCCGGGTAATGCCCCCTTGTACCAAAGTAGATGCCCCCCTGTACCCCGGGTAAGCCAAATTTGTACCCAGGTAATGCCCCCCTTGTTGCCGTATGCCCCCCATGTAGCCGTTAGTTGCCCCCCATTGTTAGCCAGTGGGTCCCCCTTGTTACCCGGGTAGGTCCCCCCATTTTTACCTAGGTGCCCCCCATTGTTACCAGTAGGCCCCCCCCCTGTTGCCGGGTAGGTGCCCCCCCTTTTTTCCCAGGTAGATGCCCCCTTTTGCCAGGTAGATGTCCCCTCTGTTGCCAGGTAATTCCCATCTGTTAGCCGGGTAGTGCCCCAATTTTTTTTACCAGGTATCCCCCATCTTTGCCAGGATGCCCCCTCTGTTAGCCAGGTATCCCCACTTTGCCGGGTATGCCCCCTCGTTACCATAGTGCCCCCTCTGTTAGCCAGCATGTCCCCTCTGTTCCCCAGCTATGTCCCCTTTGCCGGGTATGCCCCCTCTTTAGCCGGGTAGATGTCCCCATCTTTAGCCAGGTAGATGTCCCCCTTTCCAGGTAATGTCCCCCTGTTGCCAGGAGTCCCCCCTCTGTTGCCAGTATTCCCCCCCTTTTTTGCCATTAATCCCCCCCCTCTGTTTGCCGGGTAGGCCCCCTCTTTTTCCGGGTAGTGCCCCCTCGTTCCCAGGTAGTTCCCCTCTCTTTTACCAGGTAAGCCCCCTAAAGCAAATAAAAAAAAATAAAAAAATCCACTTACCTTACCAGGCTCCTCAGGGGGCCCCGCCCCTGCCCACTTTTCAGGGGCGCAGGGGAAAGTGAGAGCACCGCCGTCACCCCCCTGAGCCGCGCACTTCCCCCTGCGTTTTTCCCTTTATGCACGGGGCGCACAGATGCCGGGCATACAGGGGAGAAGGAGAGGGGGCGATCCCCCCTGCCCCTCCCCGCACATGAACCGCTGGCGGGTGAGCGGCCGCTCGGCCCCCTTCACCCGCCCGTAAGCGGCCCCGCGGCGCAAGATAGCGCACCCCCCTACTCTTTTTCGCCCGGTAATTTAAAGGACCCCCGCCGCCTGCGCGGCGGAGGGAAGCCAACCCCCCGGGAGGGGGGAGGGGACCCCAAAAGGGGACCCCCCCGCCAAAAAACGGGGGTTGGCATGTATTTTTAAAAAAAAGGGGGGTGTTTCTGCTGCACAGAAAACGTATCCAAACTTGTAACACACTTTGGGTATGCATTGGATGCGTTTTAAGCAGCACTTTTGAATATTTTTTTGGGGTCCAAAAAAAGTTTTTAAAAAGCAGTGTGAACATTAACCCCTTCACACCTTGGGCGAAAAAACTCCGAGGATCGCGCGAACTCTAAAAAGGTTTTTCGGATCGGCACGGGTGTCATCTTAATTACAGCTGACATCCCGCAGCGCGGCCCCACCCGCATCACTCTGGGGTCCTTTAACCCCCCTTTAAATTTTCGCAAAAAACGGTCGCAATAACAAAGAGAACAGAGGAGACGCTCCTCCTGCGTCCGCGGCGACAGCACGCACGATCTTTTGGCTGCTGTGGCTGACAACACAGGGAAGGCAAAAAACCCCTTCCGGGTTGTCTGTGCTCACGATCCGGGCTTTGATTCCTTTTGAAGAGAATCAAGACCTCATCAAATCCCCTATGGGGAAAACAAAAAAAAAATTAAAAAAAAGAAAAAAAAAAGTAAAAAAAGTAAAAGACAATAAAACAAAAACAAAAATAAAATAAAAAACACTAAAAACCCCCCCTTTTTCCCCTTTAAAAACCCAAAAACGCCCCAAAAAAAGATCAAAAAAAAATAAAGTACCCAAATTTTGGGTACGCCGGTGCTAACGACCTGCCCTATAAATTTGTCATTTAATTTACCCGTAGGGTGAACGCCATAAAAAAAAAAAAATTAAAAAAAAAATCACAGAATTATGATTTTTTTTTTCACCCCCCAGCAAAAAAATGGAAAAAAGGATAAAAAACGCCTAAAAAACGCCAACATTGTACCAATTAAAATGTCATTCATCCCGAAAAAAAAAATCCAACACAGCCTGTATACGGAAAAATAAAAAAAATTAGGCTCTCAAAGATAGCGATCATAAATATTTTTTTTACACACTAAAAACACTTTTTTTTTTTTTTTTTTTAAAGTCTTCAACAAAAAAAAAACTAACAAATTGGGTATCGCCATAATTGAACCGCCCCACAAGTAAAGCTAACTTATTACGGTACCAACAGTGATGCTGTTAAAAAAAAATAAATAAAAAACACTACTAGGATTGCAGTATTTTCTTTACTCTGCCTCCAAAAAACGGATTTAAAACTGATCAAAAGTTTTGTCCCCCCCAAAAAAGAACCAAAAAAAATCAAATCATCCCGCAAAAAACAAACCTGTACCAGCTCCATAACAGAAAAATAAAAAAGTTATGGCTCTCAACTACGATGCAAAAATGTGTTTTCCTTTTGAAAAAAATTTTTTATTGAAAAAAATAAAAAATAAAAAATACAAAATTGGTTTTCGCTTTAATCGTATCGACCGCGATAAAGCTGCATTCATATCTAACGCAAAATGACCCTAAAAAAAAAAAAAAAAAACCTACCCAGATTGTGAAATTTTAAAAACGCCTCACAAAAAAACCTTAATAAAAAAGTGAACAAAATGTTGTATCACCCCAAAAATGGGACCAAAAAAGCTCAATTCCCCCCCCAAAAAACAAGGCCCTACACACAAAATAAAAAAAATTAGACTGTCAAATAGGGCAAAAAAAAACACAATTTTTTAAGACCATTTCTATTGTAAAAGTAATAAAACAAATAATAAAAAATTTTACCATTGAATTGTACCGACACATAGTAAAGTTACACACATTTTTACTGCACGGCGACCTGTAAAATTAAGCCCCAAAAACAATGGGGGAACCTTCCCCCCCCCCCTCCCCTTTTCATGGCCCAAAGCTAAAAAAAAAAAAAGAACACCTGTGGCCCAAAATGCACAATACACCCCATATAGATCCATGAGGGGGGTTTGAAAAATAAAAGGGGGCGACTTCTGAAGGGTTCACCGTTCTGCACTTTGGGGACTTTGCAAATGCGACATGCCCCACCAAAATCGCGCCCAAAAAACCCAAAAAAGCGCCCCCCCTTTGTACGCCCTGCCATCCCCCCAACACATTTACACCCACATGTAAGGATTCCGAACTTGGAAAAAATTTGCAAAAACAAAGTTTTGGGGTTCTTTTTCCAGGTTTCCTTGAAATAAAATTTTTTAACAAAATTGCAGAGGGAAAAATTTTTTTTTTTTTTTTTTAATTTCACACCCCTAATGCAAAAAAAAAAAAATTGTGAATCCCCTTTGGGGTCGATATACTCACACAACCCCCGTAAATCCCAAAGGGTTATTTTCCAAAAGGGGTCTTTTTAGGGTGTTATTAATTTTTTTGCCCTTAGGCCTCCTAAAAAACCTGAAAGGCCCTAAAAAAAAATTGCTTGAAAATGAACCCCAGAGTCCGTGCTCCCTCCCGGGTTTATGGTTAGCCAAATAACAAGGGCCAATAGGGGATTTTTCAAAAAGGGAAACCCGGGGGGAAAGATATTACATGCATTACCTATCACTTTTTCCCTTTCCATGAAAAAAGGGATAAATATTAAAAAATCCAAAAATAGTGAAATTTTAAAATCCCCACCTCCACTTTTTTTTAATTTCTGTGAAATATCTAAGGGTTAGAAACTTCCAAAATTTTTTTTGTAAAACGTTGGGGGGTCTATTTCTCAATGGCATCACTTAGGGAAGATCTAACAACAGGCCCCTCAACCCCCAAACTTAAAAGGGCCCCAAAAAAATGTAATTGCACTTTTCGTGAAAAATTAGAAAAAAATACTAATTTTTTAACCTTTTTTGAAGTTTTGAACAAAATACAGCAATCTTTTATGTTTTTTTTTTTTTTATTTTTTAACGGTCACTGTACGGATAATGACATTACTTTACTCAGCAGGGCAATACGATTTCACCGATACCCAATTTGTATATTTTTTTATGTTTTTTGCTTTTTTACAAAAAAAACACTTTATTCAACCAGAAAAACGTTTTTGCACGCCATAGTCTGAAGCCAAATTTTTAAAAATTTTTTTTTGAGCTGTTAGGGGGCGTTTTTTTTTTCAGATATTTTACGTTTTTATTATTTTGGGGGGGCAACTTTTTTACCTTTTAAATCCTTTTTTGGGCCAGGGTGAAGAAAAACGCAATCCTAGTATGTTTTTTTTTTTTATTTTTAACACCACCAGCATATCCTGATAAGTTAGCTTTACTCTTTGGGGGCTACGATTATGGCGATACCCTTTTAAAATTTTTTTTTTATGTTGAAGCACTTTTAAAAAAAAAAAAAAGTGTTTTTAGGGGGAAAACAATATTTATGCATCGCTTTTCGACAACTTTTTTATTTTTCCCTATACAACGAAAATTTTTTTTTTGCGGGGTGAACTGACTTTTTAAAATTGGGACAACTTGGCGTTTTTTGAGTTTTTATCCTTTTTTTTTCCATTTTAGTGCGGGGGGTAACATTAATCTTTAATTCTTGATTGTTTTTTTTTTTTTTTACGGCTTTACCGTACAGGTTAATTAAAAAA